>WBMZ01011931.1:0-27233 GCA_013400975.1 Atrichornis clamosus
CAGAGCCGGCGGGGACCGGCCCCGGGTGGCCGCACGGGGGGGACGTGGAGCCGGACCTCGGCCCCGCGCCCCGGGCTCTGCCCCACCGCCCCTCCGAGCCGCGGCCGCGCTTTGTCCCGGGCCGGGGGGGTCTCTCCCCGGCCGGGAGGCACAGCCGAGACCGGGCCCGTTGGAGGACCCTGTTACGGCCGGGACAGGGGGTGGTTCGAGCCCCGTTTTACTGCTGAGCATCTTCCAAATTTTCCCTTGGCAAGCGGCGCCCGTGAGCGCAGCCCCGACGGGAGGGACCGGCCGCCCCCCACCCTCCCGGCCGCTCCTCCTCCCCGGGCACGGGGGGTTTCACCCCGGTCTTTGCCGGGGGGGGCGGCTCCGCCAAGGCTCTGCCCGAGCGGGGTTACCCCCGGGGCACCCGACGGGGCGGGCCGGCTGCTGCGGGAGGCTGGGCCCGGGGGGGGGCCCGGGGCGAGCAGACGGACCGGCCCCCGGGGACAGCGGCGGCCGTGGCGAATGGCGCTGCCCCCCCGGGGGGGGTGACCCCTGCCCCGGCCCCACGCCCGGGCTGTCCCAGCCCCGCCACTCGGGCTTTGTCCCCGCCGGCCGCCCCGTCCCTCCTCCCGCCCTCCCCCGCCCTCCAGCCATCCCTGCGCCGCCGACTCTGCTTCAACTTTAGAGGCAGGTCCCGGAGGCGCCGGGGAGCGGGAGCCGGCACCGGCACCGGCACCGGGCGGGGGCATCCATCCCCATTCCCGGCTGAGCCTCCTCCGCACCCGGCCAGCCTGGGAAGGATGCGGCAACCCGGAGCCGACGGCGACCGCAGGCAGCACCGGCCCCAGCGGGGCGAGCAGGTACCCCCTCTCCGGGAGCCCTCCCCGGGACCATTCTGGGAGTCTCCCGTCCTCTCCCCGTCTCCCGCTGGGGACCGGAGCCGAGTTTCCCTCGGAGCAGCCGCACGGCCGGAGCTCCCTGGGAGCATCCCCCGCCGGTGCCCGGGGACGGTGCCCGGAGGCTCCCGGCCGGGGCGCAGAGTCCCTGTGGGGACGGGGCCATCCCGGGGGATTCAGGGTGACTCCCCAGGGAAATTCACGGCCCGGACCCCCAGGATATGCGGGGTCCCTGCCGGGTTTGCAGGGCCCGGCTACCGGGAGCGGGAGTGGGAGGAAGGGGAGGAAGAGGAGAACAGCGCAGGGGCGCGGTGAAAACCCCCGGGGGGCCCTTTCGGCTTGGGCCCGTCCCTTCCCCAACCACTTTCATGACTCAGCAGTTCCGTGCCAGTAATTTCCAGTAATCATCGAGTGGGACCGGGCTCCCGGGTGGGTCTGGGGGCGAATTTGGGGCTGGGAAGGAGACAAGTCCCTGGGCCGCAGGCGGCGGGGATGAATCCTGGGGGGAACCTGCCCTGCGACGCTCCCCAGGCCCCGGCGGCTGATCCCACTTTAGGGTCTGGGACCCTTTTGGGGTGCCACGTCCTGTCGGGGCTCCGGGGTGGGCACCGGGCAGCGCCGGGGTCGCGCGTTGCATTCCAAGGCACCGGAGGCGATTCCTGCTCTCCCACCAAAACCCTTGGGGTTCCTCCGTTGTTGGCGGTGAGGGGACACAGCTCGGGGCCGCCCGGGGGGCTCCGGCGTGGGAGCCAAGCCCCCCCCGGGCGGGCGGCGCCGGCCGAGGCCCGTTTGGCACAGACCTGGGCTGGTTTTTCTCTTTGGTTATCTAGCTGTATGAGTGTATGTGATATCATAAAGCTAGAGAACCGAATGTAAAAACCCGCTCGCTATTCTCCGGGAGAAGAGCCCTGCCCTCCCGGCAGGAGAGGGGCTCGGTGGCCACCGGACTCCCCCAGCCACTGGCCCCCGGTGCCTTCGCAAGGGGAGAGCGGTTGGAAGCCAAACGCGGCCACGGAGCGGGAATTTCAGTGGGGTTTTGTCTTTCATCATTTTTATCGAGGCCCAGAGCTGGCGCCTGTGCCGGGATGATTATTTTGATTCCAACCTGGGGGTTCCTCAGGCTACCTACAAACCCAGCACTTTTATTTCATTAATTTTTCCTCTTTTTTATTTATTTTTTAAAATTTTTTTCCGCTGTGGTTTTAATTTCCACACCGACAATTAAGCTCTCTTGCGCCGGAGATAAATGAAACGGGGCCAGCTCAGAAATAACCCCCTGAGAAACCCTGTTTATAACGAAGTAGAAGGAAAGTTGCTTAAATATATTACCGCATGCAAATTGTAATTTAGCACAAACCCGTTTCCGAGGCCGATTTATCTACTGGGGAAGAGAAATAAATCATCGCCGCTTGTCGGGTCTTCTGCATCTGCAGAGAGATTGCAGCTTTGTTCTTCCCAGAGAGGGATTTGGGAGCGTCCGAGGGTGCTCCGGTCTCAGCTCTCCCCCGTGCTCCTCCGGGATTGGAGATCCCGCTCCCGCTTTCCTTCCTGCTGCCTCCTGCTCCTCTCCATCCCGGCAGTGCCCGGGGAGATTCTCCGGGAGCGAGGGATTTGGGGCCGAGCCTGGGCCGCCCCAGGGCGGTGGGAGCGCTGGAACGGCCCCGTGGCTGATGCCGGGAGAGGGGAGAGGCCCTGAGTGGTGCCCCCGAAGGTGGAGCCGCTCCCGGTTATCCCTGGGAATCTCGGGAAGGGGTTTCCAGGTGGTGCTTCGGGGCGCAGCGAGGGAGGGCCCTCGGTGCCCTCTTGGGCGTTCGGGAGCGGGACGTGGGGATGCTCCCAGACAAATCCAGGGATCCACGTGCCAAAACGCTGATCTTAGGATCAGCACCACCCGCGGTTCCCCTCCCGGCACGAGGGCGGCCGGAGCGGGGCGGTGGCACCGGGGCACCTCCACTGCCCGCGCCCCGCGGGGTCTCCGGGGCGTCAAATCCCTGCCTGGGTTGGTGCCGAGAAATGAGGAGGGGAAGAGGATCAGCTCCAAAAATTAAAAGCTCAGCGCCTCAGTCCCTCTCTCCCTCCACCTCTCCCTGCGCTCCGCATCCTGGTTTCCAGGCGGGATTGCGTCTCCTCTTCCTCCTGACGTGTTTGGAGCCTGCAGCAGAGGGGGAATTTGGGGGGCACCTTCCTCCCTTCCAACAGGTCGTGATTTGTTCAGGCAGGAGAGGAGCAGATTCCTCGTCCTGGATCCCGGTGATCCCTGGCACTGATCCTGCACTCCCAGGACAGCCTGGGCTCTCCCAGCTTGGGCCTTTCCCTGGGCAGGGAGGGCATGGGCTGTGTGCACCGTGCGGGATAAAGCAGGGACAGCCCCCTGGACACCCCAAAACGTGGCGTGGGATAAAGAGGAAAGGCTCCCCTGCCCACCCTGTGCCCCATGGAGGTATCCCACCTGGATTGGGATTGGCAACGCCGGGGCTTTGGCCGTGGCGGCGCCTTTGCCGCGGCACCACACGGAGCTGCCGAGGCAGCCGGAGACACCGGATCGTCTCCTTGCTGGAGACACTGATCCCGGGGGAAACGTGCCCTGTCCGACGGCTGATGCCGCCCCGCCGGGCTGGAAGGACCGGGAATGCCTTTCCTGACTCCTCAGCTCTTCCCTGAGCTCCTCCAAGGGACGGCGGGATGCTGTCGGAGCAGGTTTTCCATGCTGGACCCGCTCACCTCCCTTCACCCCTCTCCAGCTCTCCAAGATCTGGATCCCAACACTTCGTGTGTGAGTTTGGGATTTGGGATGCAGGATTTGGGCAGAGGATTTGCCTCCGGAGCGTTGGAAGGAGCCGCTGGATGCTGGGGGAAGCATTTCAGCACAACGAGGCCGCTTGGGGACAGCCGGGGACAGCCAGGAGGACGCCCAGGAGGGGGACACGGCACCCAGCGCGGCTGGGCATCCGTCCTGCCCTCACCTCTCCCACTCCCAATCCCAAAAAACGCCACCACGCCCCTCCCCGCTATCCCAGCTGGCATCCGCAGGGGAGCCGGCGCAGGCTCTGCCGCGCTCCAGAAACCTTCCCCTCCCTCCTGACTACTTGTAAACCATTTAGCAGGAATTTCTTAAAATAGGTTCCACTTTAAGGACTTATCTGCTGAATACCATTAATTTTCTGGGGTTCGTTAAAAGCAAACTTGGTATCATAGCAACGGAATCTATTCCAGGGAAGCAGCCAATTGCGTTGTGTGCCACCGAAGGCGAGAGAAAGGAGCCCTTTCAAGGTTTATTCTCGGGCTCGGTGCCTTTGCAAGGGAAGTTTTAATTTTCCAATGTTTTATTCCCCTCGCAGGAGATTTTATAATTTCTCCCGGCAAATCTGCCGGCAAACCTTTCGCTGGGGGGCTGGAATCGCCTCGGTTTTGGGGCGTCTGGGAGCGGCGAGAGGCGGCGGCAGAGGGGCAGTGGGGGTGCTCGGGGTGGTGTTCGGGACAGCCAGGCCGGTTCCTCTGGGCTTGGCGCTTCCGATGCCACCCTCCGGAGCGATTCCGAGCGTGGGCATCTCCGGCCAGCCCGGCCGGATCCGGGACCGCCCGGCGGGATTGGGGGCTGCTGGCGAAGAGGCTGCTAATCCCCGTCTCATTTCCCCGGCCTCGCTAAAGGAATAGTCATTATTTTCCTTTTAATCCCATCTCTCTCCTCTTTTCCATTAGGCCCTAAGCTGCAATCTTGTTCCCGGGGGATGTTACGCCGGGGATAATCCCGGCCGCTCTCGGGGTGCCCGGCCCAGCTACTTTGGGGCGGGAAGGGGTTGATTTCCAGCCCCGTGCTGTTGATGGCTTGGGGATGAGCCGGGAATCTCCAGTGCTGCTTCCCAGAGCTGGGATGAGCATCTGGCACAGCGGAGCGAGTAGGGGGCGCAGGGGTGCTCCCCAAAATCCCGCGAGGATGGGAACAGCCAGCTGGTGGTGGCTCAGCTCTTGGGATGCGTGGATGGTGCCGGCACTCCGTGTTGGATCGGGTGTTGGATCGGGTGTTGGATCGGGTGTTGGATCGGGTGTTGGATCAGGCCTCGGGCCCGGCCTTGGGACAGAAGGAGCCCTTGGTGNGGTGTTGGATCGGGTGTTGGATCGGGTGTTGGATCAGGCCTCGGGCCCGGCCTTGGGACAGAAGGAGCCCTTGGTGCAGGGGTTGGAGGCGGCTCAGGGGATTTGGGGTGGTGAGAGGAGCCAGGAGGAAGCTCCACCTCTGCCCTGTGGCCACCGGGTTCGTGGCGGGGGACCCAAAATCACCGTTGCGTCCTGCACCGGCAGCACAACATCCAGGTTTTCAGCGGGAATAGGCGGCGGGAATTGAGTTTGGAGCTGCCCGGGCCACCGGCATCGATTCCGTGTTCCCAAAGGTCCTGGCACTTGATCTCAGCCTTGAATCCCAAATCTCCCCATCCCTGGGTGAGGGCCTGGCTCCGCCACCCTCCAGCCCTGACATTCCCCACCTCAAACTGATGATTTTCAGCAGCGAGGAGGGGAGAAACAGCCATTGATGATAAAAAGCGCCACTTAAACCGACACAAAGGGTAGAAACCCCAGACAAAACCACCTCCCCGGGATGGAGGAAATGAAAAACAGGGATGGCTTTAACTTTAGGCCATTTCCAAATCACCACAGCCCAGGCCACAGTAAGTAACAATTCCTTCCCATCAGGTTTTTGTCCCGGCTCCCGTTTGTTTATCCCGGGACGGCCCGGCCGGCTCTTCAGCTGCTAATTTTTACAGATGTCAGGATGGAGATTCCAGCCTGGATAAATCAGGTGCTGGAGGAGGAGGAGGAGGAGAAGGAGGAGGGAGAGGTGGGAGAGCTCCCTGTCAGCGCTGGAGGGGTGGGTGAGGTGAGACCCCACGTGCAGGGATGGGTGTCAGGACAGCAGGATCTGCTCCCAGGATCTATTCCCAAGGATGCTGGGGACTTTTCCTAGGATATCAGGGTGTATTCCCACCCCACCATCCCCACATGGCGGTCTGGAGCCTTGCATTCTCTCTCTATTTTTTAAATCTTTTTTTTTTTTTTAATGGAGAAATTATTATTTACAGTTTAATATCTTCACGTTTCTATGGAAACCCCGCGGCCGCGCCGGGTGGAGAAGCCAAAACCAGCGGGGGAAATGGGAATGTTGGAAAGCCAGGAGGAGCAAGGTGGCTGCTTGGACAGGGAGCAGGCCCTGGCCGTGCGGGGTGATGCTCAGGGCGATGGGAACGTTGGGAAGCACGTGGAGCAGGGTGGATGCTCAGCCTGGGATGGGGAGCAGGCTCTGGACCAGGGTTGGTGACACTCGGGGCGCCGAGGACGCGGTGGCCGCGCTTTGTCCCTCCCGCCAACCCCGGATCCTCCCCGCAAGCTCGGCAGCGCTTTGCCGGCCCTTCCCCACTCCAGGAATCCCCCCCCAGGAAAGCCCCTCGGGGCGGGGGGACCGAGGAGCCCTTGGCCCGCGAGGCCCGGCCGAGCCTCCCCGCGCGGGCATCGCCCACCAGCAGCCCCGAATGTAGGTCACGCATGTCACGCCCCGACGGTGGCTCCGGAGAGCCGGGCCTCGTCCCGGCCGCTCCCAACGCCGGGAAACGCATTTCCATTTATAACCGGAGAGCTGAGGGCACGTGCGGCGGGCACCGGGGGGGGGCCGGGGGGGGACCCCCCTGCCTGGCACCAGCGCTGGTGCTCATGCGGAAAGAGCGCGGTGGCGGCGGAGACCTTCTCGCCCTAATCGCCGGCGACAGGGACTCGCCGGTGGCGATGTCCCCGCGCCGGGCGCGCGGCAAGGACGGAAGGTGTGCCGTGTCCCCGCTTTTGTCAGAAGGGATCTGATCAGAGCAGCGGGGAAAGGTCAGCGGGAAAAGCGCGAGCGGGGCCCCGGCCGCGTGTCCGGCCCGCTGCCAGCGCGGCTCGTCCCCGCCGAGGCGAGCGGGGAGCGCGGCTTCAAAAAATACCCGGCCGCTTCAAAAAATAATAACCGTGGGCTCGGCCGCCCGCGCCTCCTGCTCGTGGAGCCTTTGGGGATGGCGTTTGCGAGGCTTCCTCCGCCGCCACCAGAATTGTATTTATTTATTTTTCATGAAAAGCGCGATCCCGGCGCTGCTCTGGGGCCGGGCCTCGGCGAGCAAGGGGCTTTTTTTTTTTTGGGGAACGGGGGCTGCGCCGCCGGCTCCGAGGAGCGGCCCCCCGGCTCCGCCGCGCCCGTAGCTCCCCGGGAGGCTGAGCCCAGACTTTCTCTGCCCTAATTCCCCGGGAAACCAGGCGAGGGCTGATCCTTGCGCGGCTGTTTATTGTTTTCTAGAAATCTGGGATTTCTGCAGAGCTCGGAGAGAGTCTTTGGGCAACCTCCGGGTTCGGTGGTAGGGGGAATTCGAGGTGCGATGTGCCTGAACCGCCCTGTCCCGGGGGAATCCCATGGCTTCGTGCGCCAGGCAGGGATTTAATGTGGAATGTTTCCTCCTGGAGCATCAAACGCTGGTTGGGAACCACGAGCACGGCCGGGGTGTGGAGAGGAGCGGAGTGACGGGGTTTTTGGGGTCCCCGTGGCTGCGTTGCAAATCAATAACAGGCACTGGCACCCTTCAACCTCATCCCCAAATACCAAAACGAAGCATTTGGATACCAGGGAGAAACGGGAGAGCCCAGGCCGAGGCCGCCAACACCGGCGCGGCATCGCCGGGGCGCGAAATCTCCCCTCGGCTCCACATTTCTCCGGACGCCCCTCTCGGAGGGGACTTCAGGGCTAAAAACCCCAGGCCAGCTGCCGTTTACACAGCTCGGAGGGGGCACACGTGTGCTCCCACCCGCAGCCCCGGGCTTGCACACGCGTGTGCGGCCGCGCCGGAGCCGGGGCCGGCTGCTCGGGGAGACGGGGTGCGAGTGGCATTTCAATGCAAGCCCGGCGGGAACAATGAGGTGTGTTTTTAAGGGACTGTGAAAGGGGCTTTTTTTTTTTTTTTTTGCTGAAGGCCTGAAAAGGCGGCCGGGGGTGGTGGGGAGGAGGAGGAGGAGGAGGAGGGAGCCGGGCAGCCCCTCCATTAGCTCAGTGCAGCAGCGAGAACAGCTGTGAAAAGAGCCCAGGCCTTTTTCCCACGCCCAGAGGAGCGGAGCGAGGGAAGGAGCCCTCCCAGCGAGGTCAGATCCCATCACTAATATATACACAGGCTGTGCCCTCATTCACGTCACCCCGGCGCAGGTTTGTTTAAGGCACACACACACACTGACACTAATTTCTCCTCGCCCTCGCTCCCCCAGCCGGCCCCATTATGGTGCGCGCCGCATTAAACCCTCCCCGTGCCCCGGCGACGGCTGGCGGCACCCAGGGGGGTGGGGGTTTTTTTTGGCTTTTTGTTTTGGTTTTATGTGTGTTTTTTATTCCCCCCCCGCCCCCAACACCTGACCGGCAAGGTCAAGACGATCGGTTGTGTCCGCCTGACCGGCGGCGGCGGCGGCGGCGGCCATCGGTTGTGTCCGGCAGCTGCTGCTGCTGCTGCGCCGGGGCCGGCTCGCAGGAATGTGCGCCGAGACGGGGCCGGGCCCCGCAGATGGGACCTGGCGGGGGTCTGACACCCGGGACTCAGCTGGTGGGGCCGGGTGGGGGATGCTGAGCCTTCGGGGGGGGGGGTATGGAATGACCCCCCCCGCCCCGCGCCGGCCGTGGGCATCCTTGGAGCGTGGCTGATCGATGCCGGCGGAGCTCGGGGGGGGTGTGGTGGTGGGAGGATGGGGTTGGGGGTCTTTGCTGGTGGCGAGGGGAAGGGTGGGGGGGGTTTAATCCCCCCTCCCGTAGCCGGCGGTTTTCAGGCTCTGAATGGGGAGTTTTGGGGTGGTTTTGGTGCTGCCGGTGGGGTCTCACCGGCCCCGGCGCCCCGGCACGGGACCCTGCCAGGCCTGCCCTCGCTGCCACCGCCCCCATGCCCTGCACCCCAGCCCTGGGGGGGCTCTGCGGGTCATTGCCGCCGGCAGGAGCAGGATGTGGGGGTGCAGGGACGCTCCGCAGCCCCCACGGGGGGTGAGAGAAGTGCTGCCTTCCCAATCCTCCCATTCCAGGGCTCATCCCGTCCCCCTTCGCCCCGTGGTGCTGCCGGCCCCGGGCCGGCATCTGCCGCGAGACGAGCGGCAAATAAATCAGCTCTTGTTTATTCTCGTGCCTGGGCTTGGTGTGTGAGTTCATTTTAAAACGTTCTGCCTTAAATTACAGCCTAATAAATCAATACCCACTTAGCGAGGCGAGCGAGCGGCCGCAGTTTGCTCAAGGAATTAAAGTTGCCTCCGCTGCTCCCGGCCTTCGGGAAGGGCGAGGGAGCAAATCCCAGCGGGATCCTGGCCTAGGACAGGTGTGGGGATGGCTGGGATGGGCTGGAATAAGGTTGTGGGTGGCTGTGCCTGGCTAGGACACCCGCACGGGCCCGGCAGGTGCGGGGGGTGTGTGGTACGTCTCGTGCTGTGCGTGGCCTGAGACCCGCGTGGACGGGCAGGACGTGTGTGTGCCCGGCTGGGACGCCCACGCCACGGCTCCGCGTGGCACCGGGGACACGTGGCAGGGCAGGCGTGCGACACCGACCTCCCCGTGCAGCCCCAGAGCCGACCCCAGCTCCCCTCTGCAGCTCCTCTGCTGTTGGGTTCCCCCCAGCGAGGCGGTAACACCATTCCTCACACCCGTCCCCACTCCGGGCACTCCGTCGTGGCCCTTTCCCGGCTTTCCAGGCACAACTTTCCCCTTCCACCCCTCGCTTCACACCTTGCACTGCCTTTAACCCCCCTGTATTCGCCCGGGGCGCCTTCCAGGGCCACCCACCTCTCCACGGGGCCACCGCCGAGCCAACGCTGCCCTTGCTCTCTGCTAAACGGGGGCTCCTCCTCGGCACAGCCGGGCTTGGAGGGACCCGACCTTTCCTATCCGCTCACCTTTCACCTTCCCCATCCTCCTCCTCCTCCTCCGGGAGGATTCAGTGCCCACAGCCCCGCTGCCACGGCTGCCACCTCCCACCGAAGCCGCCCTCGGCGCTGCTCAAGGACCCTCATCCCGCCCCTCCCCACCTCGTGGCGGGGCCGGATTTCTCCCTGATTCCTCCCTGCCCCCCTCGTCTCCCTTGCCAGGCCCTGACACTTGATGGCAGCCCATTCAAAATGCATGGGCTCCCCCTTTCCAAGCGCCCCGGTCCTTTTGAACTAAAAGGATTTTCTCAGAGGCTAAGTTCAAATGTGCGGCCGTTATTTATTTATCACCCCTCTATGTATTATTCATTTATTTAAAAATGTATGGCAGCTGGGAGCCCCGTGTTTAATCACCCCACGGATGGCGAGGGCCAGGTGGAGCCGGCCCCTCGCTCCGCCGCTAACCTGGCGCGGCGGCCTCACGCCTGGTTGGCCACGAGCCCAACCAAAACTGCCCCCAAACCCCTCGCCAGGCCGGGCTGGGAGCCGGATCCGCCGTTCCCTGGGGAGGCTGAGGACCTGCCGTGTCCCGCCGTGGGGCTGTGGGGCTGTTGCCATCCTTCCCGACGCTGGTTTTTGGGGCTGGGGACGGTGTTGTGCCCTGCTGGCCGCTGCGGTGGCCCTGGCTGGAGGATCCCTGCTGTCCCTGGCACAAGGACGGCGTGGCCGTGGCCGAGGCGCTGCTGCTGCGCAGGGAGGCAGGAAGCGGGGGGAAAAAAGGCAGAAAAAGGAGAAAACAAGGCTGTGCTCTGCTTTCCCCCGGCATGGCGGGGAGGAGGGGACGCGTCCTCCTGGCATCTCCCCGTCCCCGCAGGGCTGAGGGGCCGAGTGCCCTGGCGGGAGCAGCACGAAGGGTTAAAGGATGCTGAACGTCCCCCCACGCCCCCCGAGGAGCCCCCACCACCCTGTTCCTCGCCCGGGACACTCGCTAATTGAGACAGCTCCGGCCCCTGCCTCCCTCCTCTCCCCCTGGGGCTGAGCTGCCTCTTCCCAGGGGGAGCACATTGTCTGCTCCAGCGGGTTGATGTAATCCCTAAGCCCGAACAATACTTCCCCACCCCGCTCCGGCTGAAAGGGTATTAGTTGCCCAATGAGATAATTACTCCGCAGGCCACCCTAATCATCCCCTCGGTCCCGCCCGCGTTCCCGGGAGCCGCCCGGCTCAGCCCCGGGGCACCCGCGACAGTGGGTTCGGGGTGCCCCGGGGTGATGGTGCTGGAAGGGCTCACCCTACACGGACATCCAGACCCCAAAAAGCAGCGAGAAAATATTCAGGGGAAGGGGGATGCGCTCCTGAGGTGTCGCCTGCGGCCTCGTGGTTGTTGTTGTCGCCTCAAAATGCCACCCGTTGTGCGGGGTGGGAATGCCGGGATGCTGGCGGAGCACGGGTGGGATGAACCTGCTCCTGGTGGGATGGGATTTGGGTTTTTCCTGAAGTTCCGACCCCGCCTTGACCCCTCGGGAAGGGGCTGGGCTGGCAGACGTCCCTCGAGTGCCTGGCACTGAGCACAGACCCACCAGCACATCGAGAAACCGTTTATCCCGCTAAAATTTGGGGAGACAAAATCCCAGGTTTTCATTAAATGCCAGCAGCATTCACAGAATCACAGAACCAGGTTGGACCTGACTGGTAAAACCCGAATTTCAGCAGTTTAAACCCCTGCCCCAACCTACAGGATAAATGTGAAGTTCCTGGAACCGGTTTGTCACGGAATAATCCCAGTTTCCAGCTCTGCTTCGCAGAGGGTTTGGTGCCACAGGGACTCTGTTCTTGCTCCCACGGAACGTGCGGGACCCACTGGATGCGGGGTGCTTGGCTGGGCTGGAATCCAGGGGTTTTCCCAGCTGGATGGTGCCAGGGCCGCTTTTCCCCTCCTGGACCAGCGGCGTGGCCACCAGCTGCAGAACTCCCCCATTCCTTACATGCCTGAGGTGGAACTGGGAATGCTGCAGGGAAAGGGACCTGTTCAGGGCTGTCGAAATTAAAGCCCAGTTCTAATTAATCCTGGTCTTCGCGGCTGTGGCTTGGCTGAAGTCGGGGATTATCCCGTCCGCCTTCCCGCGCCGGGACAGCACGAGCCGGGGAATTAATCTGCTGTGGGGTTTGCTGATCCCATCCCCGGGAATGGCGGCTGGGGGGGACAGAGCTGGGCAGGGGGACAGAGCCAGGAGAGGACACTGGGGGACAGAGCCGGGAGGGGACCTGGGGGACAGGGCCGGGACAGGATCTGGGGGGACAGGGCCAGGACAGAATCTGTGGGGACAGGGCCGGGAGGGGACCCAGGGGACAGTGCCAGGACAGGCTCTGGGGGGACAGAGCCGGGAGGGGCCCTGGGGGCCAGCGCCAGGACAGGATCCGTGGGGACAGAGCCGGGAGGGGCCCTGGGGGCCAGCGCCAGGACAGGATCCGTGGGGACAGAGCCGGGAGGGGCCCTGGGGGCCAGCGCCAGGACAGGATCCGTGGGGACAGAGCCGGGAGGGGACCTGGGGGACAGGGCCGGGCAGGGGCACACGGCCCCTCCGCCGCCGCGGGTTTCTGCGGTCTGTCGGTGTTTGGTGGGATTCACACGGCATGTTCGCCAGGATGCTCGCCAGGACCAGGGCAGGCGTTGGAGGCCCCACTCCAGATTCCCAGCGAGGCCTGGGAAAAGCCCCTTCCCGGCCCTGGGAGCGCCGCGGGGCCGTGCAAGGCCAATGCCGGGGCCAGGCCGCGGCCGCCAGCGCCGCTCCTCCCCAGCCCTTTCTTGGGATCGCCGGTGCCAGACAAACCCCGGCTCTCCCCGGCCACAAAGTCCTTGTCCAGCCAAGCACACAAAGCGGATCCATTATCCGAGGGGGCACGGAGAGGAGGGGCCGGGGGGCGGCCGCCGCACAATGCGCACAAGTGGCCGCCCCTATTGTGTCTGGGCAGGAAGGGCCGGACCCCCGGCGCGGCCCCTCAATGGCCCCATTGTGTCTGAGCCCCCCCTGACCCCCCGGGCGTCCCCTCGGGGTGTTTGCGCCCCCCCACCCCGGCCCCCCACGCCCGGCTGGGGCAGCGCCCTCAGCCCACCCTCCTGAGGGGTCTCTGCTCCCCTTGGGGTGCTGGAGGGGCTGTTTTGGGGGGGTAAAGCTGGGGGGTGCCCCCCACCCTGGGCGGGGTGGGTGTGGGTGCTGGGGACAGCGAGATTTGAAGTTGTCACCTCCCCCCGCCGTGATTTTGGGGGATAAAAAGGCCAATTTGGGGCCGCTCCTGGCTGGCAGCGGGAGCTGGAGGGTGGGGGGCACGGCCAAGGTTTGTCCCCACCATCCAAACGGGATTTCCCTCCCCTCCAGGGATGTGGGATGTGTGATCCACGGGGTGATGGAGCTGCTCCAGCCTGTCCAGGTCCCAGTGAAGAGGTCACAGAGAAACCTGTCCTCAAAGTGGGGCCTGTGGTTGGTGTGGCCTGGAGGTGATCCATGGGATTGGAGGTGATCCATGGGATTGGAAGTGATTGGTGTAGTATGGAAGTGTTCGGTGGGGATCTGGGGGTGATCAGTGAGGGTCTGGAGGTGATCCATGAAAATTTGGAGGTGATCTATGAGGGCTTGGAGGTGATCCATGAGGGTTTGGAGATGGTCTGTGAAAGTTTGGAGGCGATCAATGAAGGTTTAGAGGTGATCACTGTGCTTTGGAGGAGATCCATGAGAGTTTGGAGTGATCTATGAGGGTTTGGAGGAGATCCACGAGAGTTTGGAGTTATCCATTAGGGTTTGGAGTGATCCATCAGGGTTTGGAGGAGATCCATGAGGGTTTGGAGTGATCCAGGAGGGATTGGAGTGATCCATGAGGGTTTGGAGATGATCCCTGAGGGTTTGGAGTGATCCATGAGGGTTTGGAGGAGATCCATGAGGGTTTGGAGTGATCCATGAGCGTTTGGAGGAGATCCATGAGGGTTTGGAGGAGATCCATGAGGCTTTGGAGTGATCCATGAGGGTTTGAAGGAGATCCATGAGGGTTTGGAGTGATCCTGGAGGGTTTGGAGTGCTCCATGAGGGTTTGGAGGTGATCCCTGAGGGTTTGGAGTGATCCATGAGGGTTTGGAGGAGATCCATGAGGGTTTGGAGTGATCCATGAGCGTTTGGAGGAGATCCATGAGGGTTTGGAGGAGATCCATGAGGCTTTGGAGTGATCCATGAGGGTTTGAAGGAGATCCATGAGGGTTTGGAGTGATCCTGGAGGGTTTGGAGTGCTCCATGAGGGTTTGGAGGTGATCCCTGAGGGTTTGGAGTGATCCATGAGGGTTTGGAGGAGATCCATGAGGGTTTGGAGTGATCCATGAGCGTTTGGAGGAGATCCATGAGGGTTTGGAGGAGATCCATGAGGCTTTGGAGTGATCCATGAGGGTTTGAAGGAGATCCATGAGGGTTTGGAGTGATCCTGGAGGGTTTGGAGTGCTCCATGAGGGTTTGGAGGTGACCACGGTGCTTTTGGAGGTGACAGAACCCCTCATTTTATTTCTTGCAGAGGAGAAATCCCCCCCTCGCTTTGACCACCCCGATCCAGCCCCATCCCTCCCCGGGAACAGGGATGGGGTGAAGCATCCAGAGCTCCGGGAAGACCCCGCATCCCGCAGCACCCTGGGAATCCCTGGATGGAGCAGCCCCGTGGGATGCCACCGACTGGACTTCCCGACCCCTGGGAGCTGCCAGGCTGGGAAAAGGCTGTTTCTGGGTTTGCTCGTGGCTGTCGGGGCCGGGATGGTTCTGCCCCATCCCTTCAGGAAAATCGGGATGTTGGCTTCATTTTCCCAAGGATCCTCGACACCCCTTCCCTCCCCTCTGCTGGATGGGGTAAGTTTGGGATTTTCCTGCTTTTCTCTCCCTTCCTGCAGGCCCAACCAGCCAGGGCTGGGTTTTCCTTGCGGAATCTCCCCCGGGCTCTCTCCAACAGGGATTTGGGAAAATCAGGGAATAGCACCACGATGGGCTGCTCCTCACCACCACCACTGCCTGGCTGGGAGGTGCCATCCTGATCATTTTCTCATGGTTTTGAGGGAAAAAACCCTCACCTTTATCCCCATTTTACTTCCATTCCTCCTTGGAAATGTTCAGATTCCACCCTCTCCCAGAACTGGTGGAAAAAACCGGGCTATGGTTGAAAATTTGGCTGCCAAATCATTGAAATTTCCCTCTTTCCTTTTAATTTCCATCTAAAAATCTTCCCTCCACGACTCAAACCCTCAAACTTTAAACACCCCGCGAGGGAATTTCTCCGGCTCTCCTCTCATCTTTCCCACCTGGATGTGCATCCCCCCGTCCCGGCCGCCGCCACCCACGGATCCCCCCCCTGCGCTGCCCCATCCAAACGCCCCCAACCCGCGGCTTTTCCCGGGATTTGGCCGCTTCCAGCTCCTTCCGGGCGCCTGTTTTGGGGTAACGGCTTCATCCCAGCCCTCCCTCGGCGCAGGGAAAGGGGGCGGGGAGCAGCACAGCCCTGCAGCAGCCGCCGCTCCTCGCATCCTTGGGAATCAGTCAAGGGAGAAAATCCACATCCCCTGCGGTCCTCCCTCCTCCAAGTTTTTCCACGTGACGGCCAAGCTGTCCAAAACGTTAGGGAAAACAACTTTCACCTCTCCCAGGGCGAGCCTGGCTGCTCAGCCACGCTCTCCGGATTGGTTTTCCAGCAGGGATTTGGTTCGCCCCCAAATGCACGGTGTGGGGGTGAGGAATATTGTCCCGTTTTCCCCTCCCCAAAAAAAAAAGGCAGGAGCAGGGGTTGGGTATCTGCTGGTTGAGGCTGGATTTTCGTGGTGTTCTTCCGGGAGAAGGAGACCTGGCGGTGTCCAAGGGAGACCTGGGGGCGTCCCCATGGGATCGCCCTCTGGAGAAGGGTCTGGAATGTTCTCATGGGTTCCCCGTCATCCCTGGGGACACAAATCCCCACCTCGACCTTCACAGCTGGGATTGGCTCCTGGATCCCTCCTGGAGACCCCAGGACGGGGACGGAGCTGGGAGCCCCAACCCAGGGCGAGGGTGGAAACCCCCAGATCAGGAACGCTTCCCGCACCCGTTTCTCCTTCCTTTCTCCTCCCGCTGCTCCCAAACCTCCTCTTCTTCCTCCAGGCCGCCCCAAGGCCGGGATGGGGTCGCGTGGTGCCCGCCGGGTGCCCCCAGCAGCTGCTGAGCGCCGTGGGCAGAGCCATCCTCCTCCTCCTCCTCCTCCTCCTCCTCCTCCTCCTCCTGCTTTTCCTCCTCCTTTTCCTCCTCCTCCTCCTCCTCCTCCTCCCGGCTCTAAGATGGCCGGCGGCCCCAAAATGGTGCTGAGCATGAGACGCCATCTGCAAGGCTGGTCCCACGCCCGCCGTGGCCTTTTTATGCAAAGGGGAATTAATTAGATTTGAATATGGTAATTAAGCCATCAACCCCCCCCTCTCTCTCTCCCATCCATCCCCGGGTGCTACGAGGTCCCTTCTTTTCTTCGGGCTTTCTTCTCACCCCTCTCTCCTTCACCCTTCCCCCCTTTTCCCCCTCGGCTCTCTGCGCCCAAAGAGCTGCTCCCGAATCCTAATTGAATTCCTGCTCCGGGCAGTGCCATCCCACCCTTTTTCCCGCGCCCAATTCCGCCCATCCCGGCCAGTCCCCACTTTGGCCAACGGTTGCGTCCGTGCTCGTTTTTCCCCCCTCAAAAAAATAACACCACATCCGCAGGGATGAGGGCGACCACCCAAAACGGGAAAGAGGGATTTTGGCCGGTGGTGGGTGCGGCAGGAAGCCGATCCAGAATTAGTTCCTTGGGAGAAAGTCGTATTTTTAAAGCCTTTCCGATCCTCACATTCCCAATATCATCTTTTTTTTCCCGGCCTGCTGCCCTTGGACGGACAGGGATGGGCGAAGCTCCTTTTGGGATTTCTCCCAGGGTGTTTTGTGCTGGGAAGGGGAAGAATTGAGGATGGAAGGAGATTCCAGCACCTGTGCCCAGAAAAGGAATTTTTTTTTAAACTGGGAATTAAAAATTTTGCCATTCCCACGTTTCTCCGGAGCGTCCGTCCCCAACCTGGGATTTCTCCACCTGAGCCAGGGGTTGTGGAGGGACTTAAAAACCCCTGGAAGGAGGGATCTGCGCGGGGAAAAATAAATCTCTGGGATATTTTATGTACATCTATATTTATAAGGAAAATATTTCTCTGTTTTCCCGCTTACCTCATAAAGCAAACGAAGGAATTTGGGAATACCCTGCAGGAGCTCAGCCGAAAAACCCCCGGGTGCTTTCTCGGAGAGTTTGCTGAGAACTGGGATTGCTTTGCTTAAAATTGGGAATATTTGCAACAGGATAAATCCTGGCAAAACTTTAATTTGTGTCGGGGAGCTGCTTCCACCTGAAACAAGAAACAGTCTGGAATTATATAAACATATAGAAATTTATGGGATGTGTATCTATATATATATGATGATGTGTACATTTATTTTTATATGTCATATATATTTGTTTTTATGTATAACATTTATTTTTATCTATTATATATACTTAATTTTCTATATAATATATACATTTATCTGGTGCTGGGAAGAGGCTTCCCAGGGTTTAATCCCAGCTGGAATCCCGGCGCTCCCTCACCACCAGCTCTGACCTACATAGGACACGGTGACGGACGTGGACCTTCCCTTTGGCGCCAGTTTGGGTGAAATAAAGGAGAAATTGGGGTCTCCTCCCCCTGCTCCTGCTCTGGGCAGGTGCTCAACCCCCCGCGCGTGGGAGCAGGATTGCTCCGGGTGCCTTTGGGACGAATTCCCGGGTCCTGCCTCATCCCGAGATTCAGGAGGCGGCACCTGCCGGGGTGGATTTTGCAGCTCAGCCTGGAACAGGACCAGGAGACGTCACCCAACTCCCCGGAGACACCAATCCCGGGGCGCTTCCCTTGGGAAAATCCACCGGGAGAGAGGGAAAAGGAGCAGGGGAAGGGAGAGGGTGAGAAAGAGGAGGGGGATCCACAGAGCAGAAGAGGAAATAAACGCGAGACGGAGGGAAATAAAGGAGGGATCCTCAAAACCGTGGAGAGGGGCAGAGCGGAAGAAGGAGCTGATAACGGGGGGCTGGTGGGCTGGGGGATACCAGGCCGAGGTGATAAGGCAGGAGGTGGGCTGATAAGGCAGAGAGGATGAGGAGGGTGAGGAGGAGGCAGAGGAGCTGGTGCCCCTGGGAGGATGCTCGAGGCTCCAGGGCCTGGAACAGGGAGGTGACAACGGTGGCAGCGAGGGGCTGGACCCCCCGGGCATCCCGGGACCCCTGTTTTCCTTTAACCGGGATCCCGCCGTGCAGGTGAGCGGCACCCACCGGGGCAGGTGGCGGCTGCGAAGGGCAGGGCTGTAAATCTCCCGAAAGCTTTCCAGCAGGATTTATCTCCTCTTCCCACTTTCCCCGCCTTCCCGCAGCCGCCACGTGGATTCCCCGCGGCAAAGGGAAAACAAGCGAGGATGCTTTCTTTTGTCTCGGCTCGGCCGCGGCTCTCCGGCTCCAACCCACCCCGGCCTCCTCCCCTCCATTCACAATTTCCTTCCCGTCTCCATAGTCGGGGAAGGGAAAAAAAAAAAAAAGGAGAAATATTTGAAATATTTTATTTTAATTTTTTTTTTTTTTTTACATTAAAAGTAAGAAATCGGTGTCGGGGAGGCAACGGCGGCGCTGGGGGAGGAGGGATGGAGGTGCCCCAACAGCCGAGCTGATCCCGGGGTGATCCCAAGGGTTTCATTCCCTGAGCCCCCCGTGATGCCACCTCAGCTCGCTGCTGCTCGTTATCCCTTCGAGCCCTCCGAACAATTTCTGTAGGGAAAAAGAAATTTCAAAAAAATACAAGTGATGCGCCGGGGAGAGCTCTGGACTGGGGGAGAGCTCTGGACTGGGGGAGAGACGGGGGGGGAAAAGGGGGGAGGATGGAGAGGGCTTAAAAATTACAGTGGGAATTAGCAGGAGTCTGGGCTGTTGTTTGCGCTGCCCATTAGCATCTGCCTATTTATCTGTCACCAGATCCTCGTGGCATCCATCCATCCATCTGGATCCCTGTCAGTCTGTCTGCCCGTCTAATTATCCATTAGCATGGCAAAGCCCCCCTGACAAGGCGGCCGGCAGCCCACCCCACCTCCGCCGCCCTTCCCCGGCGCCCCGAGCCTCGCAGGAGCCTCCCGCTCCCCGAAAAACGCAGGGATGCTCCCGAAGGGATGCGGGAATCCCCTGGCCGCGGGGGAAAGGCCGGGAAGCCGCAGCGGCAGCGGTGAACAGGGGTCTCCAAATCCCACGGGACGCTCCGTCCCACCCACGGGGAGCGGAGCCGGGGCGCGGGCACCGCGGGGCCGTGGGCAGCTCCGGCGGCTCTTTGTGGGGTTTCTTTGTTCAGGTTTCCCCCCCTCCCCGCCTGCCCACGGGCCCCCGGCCCCGAGGAGCAAATCAGCGGCGTTTGCATATTCAGAGCAGGTGGGGGCCCATATGCCCGAGATGCACCAGACAAAATTAGCCACCATAATCATAATCAAGTGTGCCGAGGTGCTGGGGGGAGGGAGGGCCTGGCAGACAAGGCTGATAATTATGAAGCTCAGCATGTGCGCAGCGGTTTTCCGACAATTATGCCGAGCTCAGCAAGCTGGAGATGCTGCTTGTTACAGCCACCCTCCGTCGCCCACCGGTGGCTCGCTCCCGGGAGGGCTGTGCCGGTCCCGGCCCTTCCCGAGTGGTTTTGGGAAAGGGGGCGGGAGGGTTGGAGCGGGGCCCTGCTCCCACCCCATCCCATCCCATCCCGCTGCCGCTTTCCAAGGGGTTTCCAAGCTGGTCTGTGGCTTGGTGGCGGCTTGGGCTTGAGATGACCCCCAAGCACCTTCCCACGTCTTCTTGGTGTGGTTTTAAACCCACATTTCCCACCTGGATTTATCCAGGCGCCTCCAGAACCATCCTCCTCCCAGCTCCCTGCCGCTCCTGCCCGGGACGGGGAGCAGCACAAACCCTTTGTGAAGCAGCTCCGCCGCTCCAGCTTCCCAAAAATCCACTTCCACTTGCCCGCCAGGCCGTTCCCATCCTCCAGCGCCCTTCTCAGGGGTGTCGTTATCCCCCAGGGATCCGGGAGCGGGCCGGGAAACGCGGGCGGTGGCGGGAGGTGACACTCCGGATTCATCTCCAGCCGCCAGCGCTCCAGGGCCGGTGTCAGGCAGCATTTCCCTGAAGGAGCCCTGGGGAAGGGGACCGGGAAGGGGACCGGGAAGAGGTCCTGGAAGGAGCGGGGGCCGGCGGGAGCTGCGGGGGAGGCTCAGGACGAGCCCCCGCGCCGGGGAGAGGCAGGCACAGCCCGGCACGGATGCTCCAAGCGCCTCCCGAGCTGCATCCAGCGGAGGAGGAGGAGGAAAATCGAGCGGTTCCCTCTCTCAAGGAAGCTGGAAGCGGCTCCGGCTCCCTCTTCCCTGCGGTGCCCCCGGTGCGGTGGGGACGGGGGGATGGAGGCTGTGGCTGTTCCCTGATGGATCAGCTCAAGGAGCTCAGGACAGGTGGAAATCACGGCTCTGCCTCCCCCACCATCCCTCCTCCTCCTCCTCCTCCTCCTCCTCGTCCTCACTCCCATGTGGTGTTTGAAAATCCTCGAAGCCCAGCGGCGCCTGCAGCTCAGGGACAGCCCAAAAGGAGGATTTTTCCAGGCAGGGAGGTTTGGGGACATATCCAGCATCCCAGCGCCAGCTCCCAGTCGCCTCCCAGCTCCATTACCAGGAGGAAGCACCAAACCAGCACAAAAATCCCTCATTGGAACCGGAGGATTGGAAGCTCCACACCAGGAGCAGCCGGGGCCTGGCGTGCTCCAAACCAGAGGATTTGCCAGAAGATGATGGAAAAGCTGGAAAACGACCGGTTTGGTTCATTGGGGCATCTCCCAAAATCCAGCGAAACTGCCCCCAAATCCAGTTTCTGCACGGCCTTGGAATGTGGGAGAAATTCCACATCTTGGAGGTGGGCTCAGTGTCCCTGAGGATCCTGCCTGGCCGTCGGAAGAGCCCCCGGTGTCCAGAGAATAATTTTTGGGATTTGCTGGATCCTTTCCGGGCTGTAACTGGGGAAGGACGTGATCCTTGGCAATTCCCCATCACTCGGCATCCAATCCACACCAAGAGGCTCTCACCCTTATCCACCTGGGAATTTCTGTGCGGCTGGAGCACACTGGAACGACCCAAAGGGTTCACACCGGCCCCATGTCCCACCCACAGAGATCCAGAACTCTTTTTTTTTTGGTAGAATTTGGAATAATTCAGCAGGAATTTGGATTCGCGCCCCATCCCTTCTTGTCCCGTTTCATCCACCAAGGAAAAGTTGCCCTTTTTCAGGATTTTCCAAACCCCAGCAAAGCGGGGTCGTTGCTGTGCCGCTCACCTTCGCCGATCCTGCTCTTTCTTCCCCAAATATTGAGGTTTCCCTGGCTGATCCCTTCCCAAATAAGCCCAGATCATTTGCTATGGAGCACGGAATGCTGAGGAGCTTCCCAGGAACTTCCACGGGCTCAGGGCGGATCCCAAATTCTCCCATGTCGGGGGGCTGAACCCACCTCTGGGAGAAGGATTTTAAAACATTCCCTGCTGAAGATTCAGGAAGGAGATTTGGGGTTTTTTTGTGATTCACTGGACAGCGAGAAACAGAATTAAATAAATCAGCATCGCCCTTTCACCACCTTTCCCACTCCTAAAGCAGATTTAGGAGCAGAGAAGCTTTGGAAAACTTGGGAAAAGCGGGAAAATCCCCCCGCACCACCACCTGTTTGCTTTTCAACAGTTTTATTTGCGAGAAAAGGGAGGGGGAGGACAAAAAAAAACCAAAACCCCAAACACAACCAAACAAAACCGCGGAGAGCCGCGGGCAGCGCCGGGAACAGAGCCCGGCGCGGAGCGGGGGAGAATCCTCCTCTCCCACCCCGCGGGGCTGAAGAGCAGCCGCTCTCCCGACCATAAATCCCGGCTGGATCCCACAGCCCGCTGGTTGTTGAGATGCAGGGAGCAGGGGACAAGGTGACTGCCGGCTCCATAAATATTATTGGGAGCGACGGGGCCGGCGGGAGGGGACAAAGCGCCCATTGAGCTCCCGGCCGAGGCGCGCCGGCCCAGCTGCCGCGGGGAGCCGGGACGGGGGTCAAGGTCAGAGGTGACCCCTGCCCGCTGCGTCCCCACCCTCGCCTTTGCCCAGCCCTTTTCCTCGCTTCCCAGAATTTTAATAAAGGGCGGCGCGGGAGCGGCGGGTGCTGCCGGGGGAAACTGAGGCACCGGGAGGAGCTCGGGGAGGCGCCCGGCCCCGGGGGGCGGCGCTGGTGGGGTTGTCCCCCGAGAGAGCGTTTCGGGGTGTGTTGAATGAGAAATAAATTGAATTTGGAGCCTGGCGGGTCTAAAGAGCACCCGCAGCTCGGCCCGTGCCCGCCCCGAACCCCGTGCCCTGATCCCCCCATTCCAGGGATTTCTCCGTGCGGATGGAGGAGTGGGGCCTTCCGCTGACCTCCCCGCGCCTGGGAACTCAATCCTGCTGCCGCAGAAACTTGGATTTTGGGGCTCCCTGGCTCCCTAGGAAGCGGTCCCTTGGCAACGCCGGTTTCCATGGCGAAGAGCCGGGAACCTCCGTGAGGATGCTGAGCTTTGCCTTCCAGGAGAATCCTGCCCCTTTTTTTTGGGGGGTGCTGCCCCGTGGGGTGGGGCTGCTCCGGGCTCCAGGTTTCCTTGGGATCAGGTGTGGAGCCAGCAGGGCTTTTCCTGGGAAAGAGGAGGGGCTTGGGATAGCCCCAAAAAAAAAAAGCTGCTCCCCATCCCAGAGCCCAGCTCTGGAGCTCCAGGGTTTAAAGGTGGGTTTGAAGGGGAGCCCGACTCCGGATTTGTGCTAACGAGCCGGTTTTCCTTGTTTTCCCGCACTTCCAAGGATTAAAAAACACCAGGAAAGGAGCCGCAGGCGCTGGGAGAGCGCTGGGTGCTGGTGGGTGCTTTAGAGAGGGAGTTGGCGGGTGCTGGGAATGCACCTGGGAGCTGTTCCCAAAGGGCCGTGAGTCACTTAAAAAATCAGGATTCCTGCAGAAAATCCAAATGGAAAGGGTATTTTTTAGTTAAAAAAAAAAAAAAATTTAAAAATCCCAGCGATGTTCTGTGCTCCGCTTTTTGGCATTGCCAAAAAAAAAATGGATTTCATTCTGCTCTCCCCGTCCTCAGTGGATACAAACTCCGCATGGGAACGACGGAAAAATGCTGGGACAGACCCTCCGCGGGCACATTCCCTCCAGGAATCACCCCGAGTCCTCATCGCCCACCCCAAATCAGCATTTTTGTGGGTGCAAGCCCCGCTGGCATCGCTGGGTTTTCCCATCTCCATCTCTCCGGGAGAAGAAAGGAAACTCCTTCCCTCTTTTGCTGCAGTGGGAACGAATTCCTGCAGCAATTCGTGCCCTGAAGGAGCCTTAAAACCTCCCAAATTTGGCAGCCAAAAATAGCTGTTGCTCTGCTTGTTTCCAAGTGTTCACCATCCCTGATTTATTTATCCCGGTTATTTGAATTCCGGCTCACGCTTTGAATCCCAAATCCCGAGCAGAATGGGGAAAAAAAACCCAACAAAAACCCCGCATCAGTCATTTAAATGCTCTTGTGCTGTTTAATCGGGGGGGGGATTATAATTTTTCCTTGCTGAAAGGATGTCCTCTGCTCCAGGGGTCCTGGGGAGGGCTGGAAAAGCTGGAAAACCTCGTGGCTCCTGGGATTTCCAAGTAGCAGGATCGTGTGGCTGCTCCAAGAGTGGGTTTGGGTTTTTTCCCCCAGCCCTGTTTTGGGGGAGAAGGGATGAGAAGAATTTGGGCGCGTCCCTGTGTCCCTCCTCTGCTCCACGCCGGAGCCAATCCATGTGGAAATCCTCCCAAAATCCCTCTTTTTGAACCCAGGGAGCGCTGAGAAGCAAAATGCAGATTTTTGGGGGCAGAAGGATCCGGGTCAAACATCCACAGGGAAAACCGGGACGTGGCCAGGACCAGGCCCCTTGGCAGGGGGGCACATCCATGGGCTTTCCCTCATGGAAAATCCCGTGGATTTCCTTTGCAGCCGTTCGCACAGCCCAAACCTCTCTCCTCGATGGCTTTTTTTCCAAGGTCTCGGATCGCTGTGCCTGGAAAGTTTGGGAATGTTGGGGGGTTTGCATTTATAACCCGCCCCATCCGGGAGCAGCAGCTCTGGCACAGGGACTGTGGGAGGGTCGGGATGGGCTCAAAATATTCCCAAAGCTGGGAATGACGGGATGAAGGGAAGAGGATGGTGCTCCCCACCCTCTTTTTCTTCCCGTCTCCCCCAAAACAGGCTCAGCTTTTACACAGGCACTGCTGGGAAGAGGTGGAATTAATCCCTATGGAAATTTATTTAAATGAATTCCCTGCTGGACACTCAAGCTGTTCCCAGCCTGGAGAGGGCAGGGCTGGGGGAGGAGGGAGCGCAGCCCCCCCCCGGGCACCCCAATTCCCCCTTTCCAGCCACATCTCCTGGGGGTTATTCCCCCCTGGATGAGCCCCAAATCCAGGTCTGAATCCAGGATTTTCCCCGGGGGGTGTCTCGGTCCCGGTTGGAGCAGGGAGAAGACGCCGGGGGCTCTCATCGTGCCCTGGAAAATGTTGGGGGGAAGTTCCCAACGGGTTTGGTTTTGCCCCAAAAGCCACAAGCTTTGGTCACTCCAGGAGGGGAAAAATTCAGGAAACGAGAAATCCTGGTTTTCCTGCCCAAAATTCCTTGGTTTATTAATTAAAATCGCCCTTGAATGGAGTCAGCTCTTCCCGTTCCTGTTGCACCGGGATGGGGCAGAGGGAAATTCCTTTGGGTACCTGGAGCACCACCAAAATCCCGGGAATTGTGAGCAGTCCCCATGGACACCCCTGATCCCATAATGCAGCCAAGCCTCCGGAAAGGGGGATCCAGGGCATCTGCATCCCTTGGGAAAGGCTCCTTTGGGATGTGGGATTATCAGCACAGGGAAGGGGCGAGGGAGATCCGGGAAGGGGCTTTGACATGGAATTGCAGTGGGAAAAGTGGGGTTTGATGGGGGACCCCTCTGACAGGACTCAGTATCCTGCCAGGCTCTGGCAAAATCCAAGGAAAAAGAGCTTTTCCAAGAGGAAAATTCACGCTGGAGCGTCGGCACGTGCGGATGGACTCACACCTTCCCCATCCCCCTGTGGGCATCAGGTCCATGGGTGGGATTCAGGGAATTCCTGGGCGTTCCCGGGGGCATCCTCGGGGCTGGAGGAAGGTCAGGGAATGGGGGATTCCTGCACTGATCCCGCACTTCACACGGATCTAAATCCCAAAGGTCCCTGGCGGGGGGGTCAGGGCTGGGGGAGCCAGCAAGGAGAGGCACTTCCAGGGATTTATGGAACGCAGGGTGGCTGAACGTGCCGGGAGAGCACAGGGACGCCCCAGTTAATTGTCCCGACGCGCCAACGAGTGAGGGAATTTGGGATTCAGATCCAAGGGGCTGCCGAGGATAACGGAGGAGGTGGGAACTGGGAGCGGGGACGTGCCTGGTGACAGCACCTGGCGTGTCCATCCGTGTCCATCCGTGCCCATCCGTGCCCATCCGTGTCCACCCACAGGACGGGGTCCGGGGGCTGACCAGACCCCCCAGCCGCGCCGTCGGGACCCCCTGGAGCCACGGGCAGGGACAAGGACGGGAGTGAGGAGGTGCCACCGCCCGCGCCGGGGCCAGCCCGGCCCCAGGAGACCCCTCCCAGCGGTGCCTGGTGAGGAATTCCTGGAGCAGCGCCCGGGAATGGGGCGGGAGGCGGGGCCGGGGTGGGAAGGGGGGCCCCAAGGACCCCACAGCAGTGCCCAGATCCCCCTGAGCACTCACAGCTTCCTCCCGGAGCTTTTCTTCTTTCCAGAGAGTTTTTCTTCTTTCCAGAGCAGCTGTGGCTGCCCCTGGATCCCTGGAAGTGTCCAAGGCCAGGCTGGACAGGGCTTGGAGCACCCTGGGATGGTGGGAGCTGTCCCTGCCCGTGAGTTTTAAGGTCCTTTCCAACCCAAACCATTCCAGGATTCCCTGATTGGACACCGGCAGCGACGGGGATTTTCCTGCTCCTGCTGCCACCTTTGCTCCCTTTCCAGGTGTCCCAAGGTGTCACCAGCCCCTCAAATCCACACTGACCCCAAATTCCTGCCTGTCCCTTTGCTGGAGACCCCAACAGAAATGTCCCCAAGCGCGTGGCGGGATGGGGACGGAGGTCGTGGGGACAGCAGGAACGATTCGGGAAGGGATTTGGGATGTTGGCCCCTCCTGGCTGTGCCGTGGGGACTCGACCCCGGTTGCCACTGGGCCAGGACTGGGCCCACACCAGTTTCTCCCATTAACAGGTGACCAGAGTGGACGTCGCGGGGTCCAGGCTGGAGCAGAGCCGAGGCTGGGCTGGGAGCGTGGGCAGGATCCGTGCCATTCCCATCCCTGGGTAAGGGCTTGGCTCCCTCCCTTCCCCGAAAAAGCAGCTCCAAAGGCGGAGGGTCCCACCCGGGGGGGTCCCCCCAGGCCTCTGTGCCGGGTGACAGCGAGGTGACATCCCAGGATGGACGCAGAGCCACTGCCACCGAGGCAGCGGGAGGACCGGGAGCTCTGCAGGCCGCGAGGGAAAGGGAAAAAATTCCAGTGCATTAAAGGTGTTGGAAGCTCCCAGCCCGTCCCAGTTTGGTGTTTGAGCCCAATTTTGTCCCTTTTTCCTGCAGGACACCCCAGTCCCTGTGAGATCCCATGTCCAGGCTGTGTTTCTTTCCCAAACTATGGAGTTTTCTTCTCCCAGCCCTCTCCTTCCCGCAGCGGGAGGTGAGGGGTGTCCCGAGGGGGTCCCAGCTCCAGAGGGGACAACGTCCTGTCCCTTCAGGGCTGGGGGAGGCAGGAGCAGCCTGTGCGGGGACAGGGATGTCCCACCCCGCCCTCGCTCCCTCTTCCTCTCCTCATTTCCATCCTGGACCTGGGAACTGGCCCCGACCCCACTTTTCCATCCACAGGACTCCCCGGGGGTGGCCCTGATGGGAGGGACGGTTTGGGGGAACAGGGGTCTGAGTGGGACAAACGCCCAGCCAGCACCACCAGCTCCCAGTTCGCCGACTTGGTTGCTCCAGCCCCAACTGGTGCTGCTGGTCCGAGTCCCGTTCCGGCCGCACAGCCGCTGTTTTTCTGCCTTTTAATCCCATTTCGAGGCAAATCCAGAGCTCCGGCAGCAGCTGCGGGGGGGGGGGGGGCAGTGCCCGGGGTCACCGCAGGGTTTGGTGACTCCAGCTCTGCCCCCACCCCAGCTCTGAGACCCCACCAGAGCTCCTGGGCGACCCGCGTGGGTGACGGGAGCCGGGCCAGCTCCCCCCGGAGAAGCATCGGAAGGGACTTCCTCGAATTCCCAGCCATTCCCGACCTCCCAATCCCACCCCACACCCCCC
>WBMZ01011932.1:0-23134 GCA_013400975.1 Atrichornis clamosus
CGGGCGGCGAAGGAGCCGCGCTCGGGGGCGGAGCGGAGCCGGCCCAGCGGCCGCTGGGGGCGCTGCGGAAGCCTCCGCGGCTAGGGGCCTCTCCCAGCGGGCCTGCTCCGCCCCGCGCCGCCGCTGCGGAACGCGGAGCGAGGTCCCGGGGAGCCCCGGTCGCGGCCTGCCCAGCGAGGGGCCTTCCGCGGCTCGGGTGGCCTTTCCCTGGCTATGTGGGGATTTATTTCTTTATGGCTTACAGGTCATTTTATTTGTTGCCGCATTCTGGTTATTTACTTCAATATAGTATCCTTTACATTTACGGCGGGGCTTATGCTTTTCAGGGGCCACTCTTGTAAACGCTTTGATCTCCTTCCAGCACCTCCGTTGAAGGGGCTCTGGTGAGTGGATTTAAACGTCTTAGTACTGAGTCTTATGAGCAGAGGCTTTGAGTTGCTCTTACCCAGTAGTGAGTCTGAAGTGTTGCAAGTATGCTGTGTGGCTTGAGACACCTTTTGCAGTAGAGTAGTCCACTGCCGTACGAGCTGCAATATGCTGTGCAATTACCTTGCATATGATCAAAAGACAAAGGAAGCAAACTGCTAGAAATTTAAAATGAAGGACTAATAGCAAAGGATCTTCAAAATAATTTTCTTTGTAGGATGACATGTTTTGCAAAGGAATTTAAGCCTATTAATATAAGTACAGTAAATAAGATTATTGTACATTTGAGTGTCACTCCTACCTACATCATAGACATTTCCTGTAATTAGGAGGCTAAAACTACACACTGTACAAAAAGGCAATAGCAGACATGCTTGGTTAAAACTTGCTGAATGCCAACATTTTTATTGTTCCATATTGTAATAACACCTCTAGAAAGTGTTTTCTTTATATGTACGGGTTTTTTTCAGAACACAAGAACACTAATTCTTTTGTCTCTGTTTCTGATTTCTAAGGCAGCTTAGCCCTTCTGTCTTACCACATTACATCTCTGTTAACTTCGACTTGTTCCAGCCCTGCCGAGATTTACATGTAAATCCTTTGCCTGTGCTTGTCCTTCAGAGGTCAGGAAGACTTCTGATATGCTTAAAGTTAAGGACACAAGGCAGTAGGAAGACTGAGTCTGCAGTCTTTTCATTTAGAAGCTTGATTTTCTTTCGCTTGTCAGCAGTGCAGAAACAGCAGTTAGGCCAAACTTAGGAGAACCACATCTGCTAAGTGACCTCACTCTTGTTGCACGATGCTAGAAGGTTTGGGGGTTTTTTTGTGAAGAAAAGTTTCAGTTAAATAAAAATTATTCATTTCTTCTGAAGATCAAAAATAAATCCCAATTTTCGATTGTAAAGACCAAAAACTTTGAAATCAAACAAACATTTCACTCTTTTCACATAGGATTCAGTTTTGGGTTCAGGTGTCTGGACAGATAGACGGTTATTCATGGAGAAGATGAGGATATAAAAATATGGATCAATTTAGAAACAAAATCAAAATTTTAAATATTGTACATGCAAAGAATATGAATCATGGATTTAAAGTGCTATAAAGTAGGAGTACAAAACATATACTGGAAATAGCTTTCAGTGCTGTACATAGTTATTTCTAAATGGATAAACATAAATACTTCTATGTCTTGTTGCATTAATTGCCCAACTTCATATATCCAATTATTTTACACTAAAAGAAGTATATTGAGTAACGTATTACAGCTTCAGTCATGAATCAGGACCTTTTCTCATTCTGATACATTTGCACTATTCAAGTTTGCTAGTGATTTTTGTTCCTTGTTATGAGATTTCTTCTCACCAGAACAAATCTGAAAAAGAATGCTGACTAGATAATTTCTGCTTTAATGGTTATATACTTCTGACAGTATATATGTGTTCATTGACTGATTAATACTTTTGTTCACTTGCTGTGCTGATGGGCATTCAAATTCTTTTTGGCAGTTGTCAGAGAGTACTCCATTGAAATATATATGATATTATATATTTATATATTTTATATATATATATATATAAAATATATATAGATAGGGCAAGTGATGCCCCTGAAGTTACTGTTTCAGACTCCTTCTGTGTACAGCACTGATAGAGACTAGGACTGCCTCTTCAGAAGTGACTGCTCTCTAATATTTACTGAGAACAAAATCACTAGGAAGTAAGAGTGCAGTCAGCAGATAAGAAAGACATAAGAATTGCATCAGTCATTTTTACAGAGTTACTCACAGTCATTTGAATTTTCACATGATCGAGGTTTTGTCCAGACCCCCAAATTTCCAGCTCGTATCCATCATTCCATTAGTGCTAGGCCTAAGCATACTGAGGAAGAAGGATTTTATGTGGAGTAGTGCAGCCGGATAGGGAAGGCGAGTGCTGGCATATACTGAAGTGACAAGTAATGGAACTTGACTGTTGTAGTTGCTTTGAAGAAAACCACACTGAGCATTGTGTGAAACTTGCAAAAACAACTCCACTTCCCTGTACTTGTGCAATGTACATATTTTTCATTCAGTTAGAAAATTACCTAAATGCTAACACTAGCTGACATTCACTTCATGTTTGACCTTGGCCTAATCCCTTAATCACTGCACATCTCTGTTTCTTCCTTTACAAATAACGAGATAGTAATGCTGGAGTCAGAAATGTCTTGGCACTTACAGAACTGCCACCTGCTGAGGCATGCTACTATATTAAGTCTTAAATAATACTATAAAACGGAATTCCTCTTTATGACTACACTTGAGCAGACCACACGTGTGACTGATGATGCCTTTGGAAATTAGGCCACAAAGGGTCAACATAGATTGAACTTTGTAGAGTGTCATATTGAGCAATGACCAGCATTTTTGCTGTGTATTTACCTGAAAATTAAAAATTGGCTTTTAAAGAGAAAACATCAGCACAATTACTAGAATAATGTCAGGGACACATGAACAGCAGTGAAATATGCCACACAGGATAGCAAGGATGACGGGTTGTGTTGCAGACTAAGAGAGATTCTGAGACATGTAAAGAACACCCCACTTGAGATAGCTTCTCAACAAGAAGACATTGCAGGTGTTCTCAAAAGGATTTGATTCTCTTTGAAAAGACATCAATTTTGGCTAGAATTCTGCAAAATATTCTCAGGATGCAAAAAAACCCCAAGATTTTTTCACTTATAGCTCAAAGAAAAATAACATTTATTACTGCTTTTATATTATATTCAGGCTGGAGCTTTCTGTATGGTTTTAGCTGAGAGCAGAAGGAAAATCTGTCATGGGCAGTCTTAATGTCACAGTGTGATAGTAAGGACTGAAAGCTTCAAATTGGAATGATTGGGCTTTTGTTACAGAAAATACAAAACTGACCAATAATCAAACTGAAATACTTCTGCAATTCAAACAAAACAAGAAGTCTCAGATTCCTCCATTTCTTGTCAGTTGATACAGCAACTAGAACCCAGGATAACCAATGTTTTTGTTAGCTGTCTGCCTACTTCTGTATACATGCCAAGTTGAAGTTTCCAAAAATATCACTCCTCTGTAGCAAATAGATCAGACGGTGATATAAGCAGACCCTGAACACCTCCATAAATTTAAGTGAGTAGTTTATGCTGAAGACCAGGGCTGTTAGGATATTTATGGATTATTTATTCTTTTGCTTTAACACTTTTTTTCTCTGCCACTCACACAATAATGTAGTCGAAAATATTGAAAGTTCCTACTCCCCCAAATCCAAAAGATGAATAATTCCATACATTTCATTTTTTGGATTAATATTAGACTTCTAAAGAAAAAGTTACTAAATATTTGCTACACGTTGCAAAGCAAGGAAGTCATATATTACAGAAGCTTTCTTGCTGATCAGGTAAGGTTTCATTTTATAGAATTTGGCTATTTAAATTTCTTTACTTCTTAAGTATATTGCTAAGAAGATTTTCCTATGGAAAATACCTTTTCTCATAAATAAAATGCAACTGTTAAAAGCTTTTTGATTTAAATTCTCCTATGTTATCACAGTCTCTTCTTAGCCGCTCCACTGTTGCACAAGCCGGGGGAGCACAGAGTGTCATCGTGTTGACTTTCCAGAAGTACGTGCCAGTCTTTGCAGCCCTGGCAGTCAGCAAAGAGTCCTGTGCTGCTGCACGGCGTGGTGTGTTTACGATGTGGGCTCTGACGCAACTGCTGCAGCAGGCGCTGGGTGAGAGGTTTCCTCCTGGGGAGGCCAACTGTTGCAATGACGCGTCCGTGTGGCGAGCGCACGACTGACGTTGGGGTGATAAATATGCGAGTGACAGGCTGGTGGCTGGTGTTTACTGAGGTACAGGGCTGAGTCATTGCTCGTCTTGTAGGACTCCTCCTCAGGAGAGGTGCAGCTTCCTGGAAGGTTCTTATCCTCAAAGCTGAGCACAGAAGAGCATGTTTTTCAGAAAACTGCAAATATTCTGAAATTATATTCTGAAATTATTGCTCAAAATCATATACGTTATAGTGCTTTTTCCTAAGCAGACTCACTTATGTGGGGTTTTTTTGTTTGTGGAATGCTTTTTTTGTAAGTATAAGTTTACTTTTTTGCTGTTCCAGGCTAAAGATGAGAGGTGAGTAAACTTTGTATCAGTTAACTACTTTTTACCTCAGTTTAGATTCAGGTATATCACTTCTTTGGACATAAAATAGAAATTAACCTGCCCTCTGCCTTCGATTGCCAAGGGGAAAGTGAGACAGAACTTAGGCAACAGTCATCTATTTCAGGCTGTTAGCTCTACCCTGACCACTAGTAACATAGGCAACAGCAATAAATCTTGATATAAGACAAGTGCAAGGAAAAATCAGTGACTCACATCACAGAACTTCTTGCAGTTTTAATGGCACAGACTACGTTACAACTTTCTGAATCAAAAGGTTAATTAGGATTTGGTATTTGTTTCTCGTAGTTTTACTCTGTTGTTACAGAAGTAAAAACACATGTAATCCTACCATCCTATCTGTCTGATGTGCCTCCCAAAGCTTCAATGAACTGTAATGAATTAATTTGAATGATCTTTGCCGATGAGAAGACTTACAATAAGAAGAAAGTGTCTTAATCACAAAATGATTCTTCTATGTTCTGGGATTAAAAAGATCCAGCTAATTAGAGTTTTATTGAAAATACTGTAATTTTGACATACTTAAAACCTTAGTAATGCCTTTTACCGTTCTTGTCATGAAATTCACCCTATATACCACCATTGAATATCTTGACATGCAAAAAGAAGAAACAGTCTCAAGCTCCTAAAAGCTGAATTTCTGGATTAGTTGCTAACTGAAAAAAGCTACATCCTTCATTCAGACCAGGAAAAATAATCAGAACAGTATGGTAGAGCATGGCAAAATTCAGTAATAGCACTGTCCTAGGGCACGTGAGACAGACAATGAGAAAACTGTATCATTTAGTACTGCAACAGGAAAACTTCCTTGCACCACTGATGATTTTTAGGGGAAATGGGAAAGTAGTATACTTCACTGATGGTTTATTTGATCTGAAAGTTAACACTCTGCAAACTCAATTAAGCTTGGATTGTTTGGTTTGTATGAAAGTTGCAATTCAAACAACTTAAATCCTTGTTAGAAGTGTGAAATGACTTCATTTAGAATTGTACTAATGGTGTGAAACCAGGTTCCTGCAGATTCTCAAGTCTATATTCCTGAAAGGAAAGAATGCACATTCATTAAGAAATATGTTATGGGCAATAAACTGTGTACCAAATTTTGTCTTCATTAATTTTTATTATTAAATGAAGATCACATTGTGCATGTATTGGGATTTGTCTTCCACTGTAAACTTTGGACTTATTCCCAGGCTACAAACTGTATTAAATAGAACTGACTGAAAGCAGGGAAATGATTTTGCAAAGACAGACAAAGGGCTTCTAATATCAGTAGGGTTGATTTTCATTCTCTGCCCATTGCTAGTGAATACAGGAAATGATGCTGTGGGGATCCCTCCTATTTTCTTACCTTTTGTTACCTTTTGTTTCCCTTTTGTTGCTCTACCTTTTTTTTTTTTTTAACTTCCTTAACAGAAATATTTTTTAAAAGAGCAGAAATAACCCCCAAAGGTCAAAGCCCTGAAATTCATTCTGTTACGTTGAATGCGAGGAAAAGGATGAGAAACAGAACACTTCCAAGGACTACAAACACATTGACACACTCCTGTTTAGAAAATATCTTAGAAGAAGCAGGTTGTGAATGAGAAACTCATATGTATCAAATGTGCTTATAATAGGCTGTATTGGATTAAACAGCATTTCTGGCAGGAGAAAAAATGTGTATAAAGAGTGATGAAGGTTCAAAACACTACCCTTGCTCATTACATTTCAAACTGTGACCCAGGTCAGTTAAGGAGATCTTTTTGATCTGATAGTAGACATAGCTTTGTGGCAGAGCTGCATTTTTGTAGGGGAATAAGTGATCATGGAAGAAAATGGCTATAATTATCAAATTATTTGTGTAAGAGTTTCAGTTAATTATCTAACACAAAGATGAGGAAAACTATAAGTTGCTTACTTTTAAAGGCATGGTTATTGACCATTTTTTTAAAGTTTCATCACCTGTGTTTTAACTCCTTAGGAGTTCAGAGATCCACATGATGAGTGAGTGAGTAGCACAGGATAAATGATTCATACCCGGTTTTTATTTTGTACCTTACATTTTACTCATTTTGGGCCCATTGACTTATGCTGGTAAGATTGAGTATCCATGATCAGGTCACAAATTACTTCCACTAGTGCACAGGATTTTGTATTTCAGTTCTTGTGCGCTTGGTACAAATACCTTAAAAAATGAAGTCATCTGTAAAGTAGTTTTACTCTAATTCCAGCCCAAGTTGCTGCAGCTAAGCTTTTAATATCTGAGTTCTGTTTGCATTGACTCTTTGTTATATAACGTAAGATACGAGTATATTGTATGTGCTTTTCCTATCAGTTCTGTGTTATAAGGTTATATTTTTATTCTGTAAAACATTAGCTCTTCGGGGCTTTGCTGTCTAAAATTTCTGTGTAAACACTGGTCTAAGTGGACACAGGTAACTTATTAAATGACTAGGTATTGTGTGTCTGAGCCTGCATCAAAATCAAGATTTGCCCAATCTTTTCATATGGTGCCAGCCTTGAAATCAGCAGGCCAAATCATCTTTGTAAAGAAGTGTCATTCTACTGATGACAATAAGGCTCACCAGTTTAGGCCAGCATGCAGTTGGGCTCAAATACTAGCACTGGTTATAGTTTAGCTAAACTGAGTCTACAGAAATTTAAAACTTTGTACAAGATTCTTAGCTGGCTTGACATTTTAAGGTGAGACCCAGACCCAGATCTAGTGGCAGTTCTCATCTGTTCATTTAAGGAGCAGCAGGTTGCAGATTAAAAGAGTACAAAGACCTGATAGTGCATTCTTGGACTTTCTGCTTCTCTTTCAGTGAGAAGCATCATTGAGATTGCATCTTGCAAGCTGATTTATAGAGAGCACTGAACAGTTGTTTTGATGACTATGATCTGCGTAAGCAGATCTCAAAGTTCTCAAAGTAAGTGGTGTGCTGCACTGACAATGTCAGCAGTTATTTTGGGGAGAAACATTTGTCTATGTCGGTTTTGCAGTAAAATTTCACATACTGTTATGTTTCTATGTAATTACAGCTCCTTGACTACAACAATTAGTCTATGTCCCAGTCCCTACTCAGACCCTGATGAGAGTAGGAATAGCCTGGGTTTGCTGAATCTTATGCTAGTGATTCCCAAACATTTCATAGTCGAGGACCAATGTCATTGGTAGGCATTTTAAATATTTAACAGCTCCAATGAAGAATCAGGGCTCACTATACATATTAGATAAAAGACATCTGCACTTCACAGTTTACAGTAAACAGAAATTCAGACAAAGGCTACAAAGCAGACCAGAGAGTAACATAGTCCATACTGATAAGCTGCTTCATAGTTTAACTCCAAAGTCTACACATTAGTGGTCTCCCAACTATATTGAGCTAACTCTTTTGATTGTGCAAAGAAAGCCCAGAGGAAACCAGAAGCTGTTCTGCATCTGCACTCTATATGGATCATGGCTACAAGCTAGCCTGCACCTCCTGGCCCAGGGGTAACCCACAGACAAGGAGGATGCACCTGGAGGAAAAGCTTCTGTCTCAGCACTGGAAAGAAAGAGAACACAGCTGAAAGGGAGCTTCCCAGCTTCACACCAACTCAGAGCTTCTTTCCTTATTGGGAAACTTAAGATAACAAACCAAACCCAGAATCCAGCCACATCACACAGGCAGGGCTGGTACTCTGCCTGGTAAGATTGCCCAATGTTTAGCAATACGAGTAATTTGATAGGAAAGCAGTAAGCAATGTTTTGAGAAAAACAATTCATTACTGGCCACGGAAGTTGTATGCAAATATGCTTGCAAGTTATCTCAAGCAGGTAACCTTAGGAAACAGGTTTAAGACAGACATTTGGAGGTAAATTGTGCCCTCCATAACGATATTGTACCCCACCAATATATGAAATGCAGGATGAAATCAGTAGGTGCTTTTGCATGTAAATGTGAGCAGAAATTAACCCAAAAGCACATTTGAAAGTCAGAGGCTTCCTCCCACGGCATTAGGCAAGAAAGATGAGACCTGTGTTCAGTGTCTGGAACCTCATGTATACTTTAGCAGATCTATGCTGTAGCATAGAATATCCTCTTTTAAATAATAAAGATACTGAAAGACTTCAAGACTATAGCCATTTCTGCTTTTCTTCTGTGCCTTGATTAACAATTGGGATAGATACTGATATCCTAATGTCTCCTAAAATGGTTAGAAGATGCAACTATCAAACCATTCTCAGCTGTAAAGTGATACACAATTTCGTCTCTCCTATAAGCTAAACATCTGACTCCTTACTATCTCCTTCTATCTTCTAGTTAATACTATCTTCTGCTATTAACCTGTACCTAATGTAGGATGTTTTGCTCTGACACAGCAGTTTTAGACACCCCACATGGTTGCTTTAGTTGTGCAGCAGAATTTGAAATGTAGAGAGGGTTTGTGTCATTATCAACTCTATGTTGTAAATCATAGTTGACTAGGGACATAGTAGGGACATTCTAAAACAAGAGGATTTGAAAACACTACCACCATTACCATACACCTGCATTCATTGCTTTTTATTAAAGGGTAGCTCATTAGAATTGTACGGTGAGATACATTACATATTTAGGTTAAAAAAAAAGAAATTGGCATCCTGAGTTAGTACATCATTAATATGGCTGAATTCTTTATAAAGTGGTGCTGACTCTGCGTTAACTCCAGGTTTGTTTCCCTCCCCACCCCACTTCTGTAGCTAAGTTAATCAGCTTTTTGCAACCGGCAGGAGCCAGCACAGTGGTGGTGCATGCTGACACTTCCTGGCTTAGCTCAATGATGCTTTATGCTGTCAGAGTAAGCACAAACCACAGTTGAGAACTAAAAGCAAACTGAATAATTAATATTAAAAACAGTTCTGCCAGTACGAGCGATGATTTATAAAAATACAGAATAGCAGAATAGAAAATCATGCAAAACTAATATACCTTGTGCTACTGATCTGAAATATGAAGTTGCATTAGAGAAGCTTGTCTGATGGCCTTAGATAGCTATAAATAAGACTGACAAATTGATTTAAATATTTGAATTAATTTTATTACTATGAATTATGTAAATAGAAATGATACTTCAGTGTCACTTCACAGTGATGCTGCTGGGTTTGCTTTCAGGCAACCTCCATTGGCAGTGCTATTTGGCACAGTCAATTTAAGACTAATCCTGACTGATACATTTTTTTTCCTCAGGGTCTTTCGTGTCAGATGTGGAGCATTCCTGGGACTGTAGCAACACATGCCACAGCATTTCCTTGAAAGAGCTTCCCATTCTCTCTTCCCTTTCCCACACCATTAACACCAACTCTCTCTTCTGTGCAGTATTCACAGGAGTTTAAAAGATTTTCAAGGAAACACTTTTTGGTCTCCAGGGTGCCTTAAATAGTTTTCCAAAATTATAACTTGGAAAAAATGGTTTGTTGGGTTTTTCATCCTTCAGAGAGGCCTCTCCCACCTCATCCTTCAGAGGACAGATACATCCTACATGTAAACTTCTTTTATTAAGATCAAGTAGAACCCACAGGAGGGAGCTAGGAGTACCACAGTACCCGCTGCATCTTGCAGGTGCTCCTAAGTACACTTGTCCTCTGCCACCAAACCGATAAGCTTCTGCTTTCTCTCCTCTCTCAGCAGGAGCGCCACTCAGTGGATCCACACAGTACCTTCAGTCAGGCCTGGTGATGGGGGTGGCAAGGCTGTGTCTACCTGATTGGCCAATGCAAACTCTTCTCAAAAAATCCTCTAAACCACTTCAACATCAATGATACAATATTTCTGAAAATTAGCCCCCTTTACTACTTTTTTTTCTCCCGAGAAACGATGCCATGTCTAAATCTAATTTGCAGTAAATTCAAAAGTTTCCTTTGCAGTCTGTCCAATCTTTTTTCCTCCCCGTCTCCCTTTTTCACTCCAGAGTAAGCTTTATATGCAAAATAACTTGAAATTCCAAGAAATTCCAGTATTTAAAATCAAGGTTTGGCTACCTGAATATTTGGATTTTATTTAAATGATGATTTCCTTGCAGCTTTCAGGGCCTTTGAATCAAAATGCTCTTTGTAGGATAACCTTAAGCTCAGCCTTATGTCAAAGTTCAGATCACACCATATATCTGAAGAAAGCAGTAAATGGTGGACTTACATGAAAAAAAAAAGGCTAATACATTTTTGGATGTTTCAATACTTAATCAGTTCCACAAACTCCAGCTTGAAAACCAAAGAATAACAGTGACTGATCAGATACTAAAATGTAAAAGGATTAAGTCAATTTCATTACCACCCTTTCATGAATGTATCCCACCTGGTTTTTGAGTCTAATCTACTTTGAAGAAATGGAGTAGTGTGATTTTAGACCAGAAACAAACCAGGGGAAAAAAGCTTCCTTACACTTACCTTTTATAAACATTTTACCACATAATGATAAATAGTCCATTTTCTCAAGTTTACAAATAATATCAAATTATTATTAAATTTTTGGAGGTTTCCAGGGATTATTTTGTTTTCAGGATACTGTCTTACTCAGCGCGATGTTTACCTTGGTACAATGTTAATTACTGAGAATTTATTCACCAGTTGAAGCGATCTAGTTAGTAGAATAGGAGCCAACACTCACAGTTCACCTAAAACAGGATAATCTTGGATTTAGAAATGGGAAAAGTTTAAAACCTCCACCACTTCACAAACATTATTTTGCAGTGTAACAACTCTGTTATCGATGTCAATTCATTGGCCTTGATGTAGCTGTGAAGAAATTCAGAGACTTTGATTTCTAGAAAGCATTTGGTAAGAGCGACTATTAGGACTTAATGAGATAACCTGTACAGCAAGAATCTTATTTGCGTGACAGTAGTCCATGTGGCCTCAATGTATGTCTATCAAGGTCGATAAAGCTGGCAAGTAATTAGACTCTCTCTTGTGGCGTTGGAATGGGGAGGCACAAACAAGGGCACAGCAATGTCACTCTTCACAGAGTATTTTCTCTGGCACCTTCATGATTTCTTTCCAGTTCCCTTTACTCCCACAAAGGACAACAACAAGCACATTTATTTGTGTTTTTAAAAATCAGTTCCCATCTTAGGCTCTTCTTTGTGCAGATTGTGTTATCAGCAGCTTCCATTTCTTCATAACTGGGGAGTAAGAAGAAGCTCTAATTAAAGGCTGAAGGTATCTACCCTCTCTTCCCTGCCCTGAAGCGACAGAGCTATTGCCAGCAATTACAGGCAGTTGGCAGTTCCCTGGGATCACAGTAACCAGGAATCAGTAAGCTCACTCTGGTCCCGTCTACCCACCCTAGAAAAACGCATCTGCCACTGAACAGTGACAAACACTTCCCACTGCGTTTTCTTTGACCTCTGAACACCCACCAAGGGATGGTCTTCATTTCCAAAGACTACCCACCCATTTAGGTCAAAATCCTAATCAAAGAATAGTCATGAATATTTTGCCATTCAATTCACTCCTTCTAAGTAATTTCAAAATCTGTTGATGAAAACATCCAAAGTGTGTACGCGTGGGTGTTGTAACCAGTACTGAAAAGGCAATGGAAACCAGGGTGTGTGGCTGCTCTTGCAGTTGATGAGTTACATCATTGCAAACTTGTCTTCCTACTTTGCATAATATTTTAAAAATTTCTTTTTTGTGTGTTTGTGGAACAAATAGTGTTTTCTGATGAAGTTTCCATCATTGCAGTGACTGTTTTCATGGTTTACTTAGAGACTGCACAGATTGTGATCCTGTTGTGGCTGCTTTGCATATTTTATTAACAGGTAGAGATTCCCAGTATTGTATGCAAGTAACTGCGTTACTTTTTATAGTAATGTTGTTAACTTGTCTCATCCTGTGCTGCTAGTACAAAGTGCTGTACTTTGAATTACGGGGATGGTTGGCAGTCTCTTCTTTTTGTAAATAACAGGCGGTACAAACCTGAACAAGCAAAGCTCATGTGACAGAAAATTGCATGAACTTTACAAATCAGAGCAATTTAATTTGTAAAATATTTTATAGTATTCCAGTCAACTATTAAGCTATGATATTTCACACAGGCTGTTTTGAAGCAATTAATCAACAAAGTGACTTATTTATTATCTTCTCTTCCTTCTTTTACTACCCATGCACGTGTCTCTTGTTCTGTTTCCCTGTTCCTTCCTCTCTGTCCTGTCTTAATCTTTCAGCATTTGGTTTGAAAAATCTCTCAGGAATGTTGTGGCGTCCTCAGCAGCCTTTGTATTTGCTGCTTTTTCCTCTGACCTACGCCATCTTCACAGCTGTCTCTCTTGATTCACTGTCTGGAGCATATTGCCCTCTAGCACTTGTACCCAGCAGAAGTCACTCAGCAAGTCATGGTTGGGTGTTGGCTACCTGAACATAAGGAAGACAACCAGAAAAGATCTCTAACAGCAAGTTGCAGGTGGTTCTGGGATATTAGCATGAAGAGGAACTGGATTTTAAATACTTGCATGTCTATCTAAGTTCCTGCACTTACTAGAAAACACACAGATACAGAAAAAAAGTTTTAAAATATTCAGATGTTTCGGGGACATTCAGTGTAGTCTAGGTACAACTTCACAAACCTAGAGGGTCAGGAGAAAATCCCTAACAGTTAATATATCCATTACGTCCTGAAGGAGAAAATTATGGCACTGAAAGCCATTCCTTTAGGTAAAGTCCAGAACAAGCCAGTGAAGAATATAGTTTCAAATCCTGACCACTAGGTGAAAAGCTGGTCCAGCCAAGATGTACCACAGCCTGGAACAGCCAGTTTCCACAGGCAGTAGCTGCTTCTATAGTCTCTCTGCTCTGTAGACAGTACATCCAATAGTCATTTCTCTTCTGTTTGGGGTGGGAAAATCTCCATCAGTCTTTAGGAATGACTGCTGCTTATCCTAAATCATTGCAGTTCATGATTTTGAATGGCATTGCAAGCGCACAGAGTGAGCAGGATGTTGTGTGCATCAGTACACGTGTTGGCAGGCTTCAGCAACTGCTGCTCTGAAGGATCTCAAGGAGAGACATGCTTGCATTATGGCACAGCCCCTCACTTCTGTGTATCATTTGAATTTATGCGCAAAGTCTGGTTGCACTTGACTACCAACAGTCTCAGCATGGATCCATGCCACCCTCAGTTACTGAGCAACACACACACACACACAGCTTGGTTTTCCTGAGCAGTGGTAGCTGCATGGACCAGTGGGATCCCACAACAGGAGCCTGTGTGAGCAGGTGCCGAGAGAAGCCTATTGGAAAGGTAGGAAATTGCCTACTCAGAAAACAAGTTATTCACTCCTAGCTTCCCCAGGTGCAGCTGCCCCAACACAGAGAAAACTACTTTGGTGGTTCATACCATGCCCACTGACTATCTTTCCTCCCTGTACCTAGAGAGGGACACATCGCCGAAGTCATGTGGGAGAATCAGGATAGAAGAGTGCTGGTCCTTAAGCCCCGAGGGTCTGCATGTATCTATGTTTACTGTATGTTTTAGAGGGTATCTAGAACTAGGGATGGGTTGTAGCTCCAACTCAAGACCACTCGTTCTTGAGACTCTATCTCCAACCAGCTTAAGAATTCTCATTTTACAAAAGTAAATTATATCCAGATTTGTTGGCCTCAAAAGGGAACTGGGAAGAATGGACTAAAAATAAGCCTGTCTACCCTCCCACCCTCCCCCAGCCACATTACTGTGTGGCTTGACTCCCTGGCATCTAAACACGAGCTTGCCTTCTGCCTCAGATTGGAGTTGAAAAACATTCGCTTGTATTGTCTCTTCTATTTCCTCTCTTCATCCCATCCTTGATTATTTAATAAATGCAGTTGAAGAAGTACCTGATTTTTTTCCTATAAGTAAATTCTTTTATTCCCCTAACTGAATTTCAGGTTAATTTGGTAGCAGCAGCTCGAACCAGTTATCTTTGGTTTTATGTTTCCCATAAAACATGCATACATCTGTGACAAGTTTTCTTGGTGTTTGACATGAATTTTACATGAGGGAAGATGAGGTTAAGAGCATTTGCCTTCATAATGATAGGTTGTATTTTCAAATTGCATAATATTTCTATTTTTAGATATAAATCAAAATTGTTTCCAGAATCCCTGAGGCCTGTGCTTCATACTTCCACAGAAAATGTGTCTCATACAAAACCTTCTTCTTCTCTTGTGGAAAAGGACACAGAGAACTGATGAACTAGGAGGGAAAAAAATGCTTACAAAAATACCATAAACAAAATCGTCCCCAGAGAAGGTTATAATAAGAAAAAAATTCCCACTAGTAGCAACAGGGACTCTCAGTAATTCTGTATTGGCAGTGAGATAATTCACATCAATTTTAATACATTAATATTAACTTTGGTTTAAAAAATTGCATTTTTTAGGCTACACAATGGCAAATTTTAGGGCTGTAGCTTAGAATAGACTTTATCAGTCTTTGTCATTACTAAATTTAGCTTCTTACCAGAAACTTTTAGAAACAGATTTTCTTCATCTGCAAACTCCTTTAGATACATAACGGTAAGTTTTCTGTGCAATAAGTAGGCAAATTAGCAAATGCCCTAAATGCACACAGACAGCAGGCTCTGCTCTGGCTGCTCCTCATCCTCACAAGTTGTTTTCTCCAGCTTGTGCCACCATTAAGCAGCTGGGATGCAAGCACAGGGGAAAGGGATTTGATGCCATCTTCTTCCTTCTAGAATCAGATTTTGCACTTCAGGTAAGTGGGACTATGGAAGTGGGGATAGGATCACAGGGCTAAACAGATACTTGGCCGCAGAGTGAGTGAATTTGGGTTAATGTACCAGAGATTACTGCAGGAAGTTTCAAAAGCCTGCTTTTGCACTGACCTGTTTCTCAGACAATATCTTCAGCCCTACTTTTGCTATATTTAGATGTCACTTCCCCTTTCATTGTTATAGGGAATAAACCATTTATTCTCCAGAGAATCCAGAGAATATTTTAAGAAAAAAAGTCTCAAAAGTCCACAACTGTACATCAAAATCAATGTAAGAATCACACATTTTGGAGAGGTTGGTGGCATGGCACTGACATCTTTAGGGTTTCTTTGTGCAGATAACATAATGTATCATGCAGCTAGCTTATTTCATTTTGCATAATCAACTTTCAGTATTCATTACTTTAAATATGTTAGAAGCAGGTAGAGCATGTCATGTATGGCCAAATAGGCTTTTTAATTTTTATGTCTTTGAAGATCTAGCCTGCTGTCATTAAACAACTTGAACTGCTTGCTACATAGTTCAGCTACTTGAATGGGAGTCCTCTGTGAAATGTCACTTACAGCAACAGCTACAGGGTTGCTCTGACTAGAGTGCTACGGACAAATCTGAGCACTTCTTTTATCACTCGGCTGCACAGAAGTACAGTTTATTAGTCCTTTTTTAGGATCAGAGGTTCTCACGTGCAAAAAGCAGTATCTAGGAACCCCCACTGGATCAGGGCTGGCCAAGCAATGCTACTTTCAAGACACAGCAGAGTGACTCTTCCTGTGGTTTTTGACATCACAGTGCAGAGAAGCAGACAATCTATCTTGCTCCATGTTCTTCTTAAACATACAATGTTAATTGTCTAAGATTTTCCCCCCTTGCTTTCTTTCAAGTATCATTAGCTAAGTTTTTCACTGTTGGAAAACACATGCAGTTTATTTTCGTAGACCAGTACTGGTCAAGAAACAACCTGCTTTCCTTGGAAACAGGTTCTGACTTACTGTCTATTGATAAAAGAGTTACATTTCAGGAAGCTGAAAACAAAACACATACGCCTAGCATTGAGATTAGGGATGAAGCTTTAGAGGAGACTGTCACAGTGCCCCCTCACATGTTCTTATTGCCACAGATACACCCAATTTCATTCAAATTAAAAATATATTGAAATTCTGTTGAATTTTCCTCCTGGTTCCCTACTAAGCAGTGTTACTGTTACTTCTGATAAACTAGCAAACTATCCTAGATCACTCCACCACTCTTGCAATTGCAACAACTCACTTTGGAACTGCTGTGGCAGTCTTGGTGGGGAAAAACCCTTTGGAAATTCCAATTACTAACTGACATGTATTAACAGAAAAATCTGCTATTGTTCCTATGCTTTTGATAATCCCATTTTATGGTGATAAGTGCATCATTTGACTGATACCTCTCTCAGCCTGAAGGTGACTCCTGTACCTTGGAACATCCCAGGTAAGTCTCACACTTATCCTAGTCTCAGCAATACTAACAGAAAAGCTGCTTTTTCAGCTGCAGTGCTACAGACTTAATTATTATCCAATTAAACCCCACCACATCCCAACTGCGTGATGCTTTTGTACAGTTTTGACTAATTCTGGTTTGTTGCAGTCAACAGAAAGTTGCCTGCAAATAATTTTTGCATAGCACTTAAATATTACATTCCATGATGTACTCATATGTGTATATATGCACTTGAGGTTAGGCATAGACAGGATCTTTTGTCACACAAAACCATTAAACTTCTTATATAAACAGTGGAAACATACAAAGTAAACACGCGTGCAGACCACATGCATCATTGCAAAGACATTTTACTGGAAGAAAATTTACTGGTTCTTGTAGAGAAATAGCACAAAAAACAATCAGCAAGGAGACAAAGGACACAGGAAGCAGGAGTAGCAAAAGTGGGCTTTGGTTTAGGACTAAACATATGTTTGGTTCTTTTTGCTTGGCTAAGCAAGAGAGCTTGCATGTCAAGCAATGCCTAAAAAAGAAGAGTGGAATTAAAACCAAGACTGCTCTGTGGTCTTACTTGCTTCTTCAGGAAAAAAGAGATTTAAGCAAGTTCCTTGTAAGACTGCATCAAAGATATCTGATGTCTAAAGGCCAAAATCTTTTTATAAGTGAAATAAAATTATATCTGTGAGATTAATTTATAAAATCTTAAATGAGTAGATTTATTCATGAGATTCAACTCACTGTTTTAAGCGTACATAATCAAGCAAAACTCAAGGCACAAGCATTTTTACTATGTGGATAAATTAATTATCTGGATAAATAAAGCTCAACCCATTTATAGTTGACATTAAGAATTAACAGCAGTTCTCTCTACTGGAATCACTTTTGCTTCTCCAGTACACAGATATGTTGAAAATGGTGCTTTTCCACATGTGGCCAGAAGACTTGATCAAGAAACGTCAAATTAATAATAATGTAACTTGGCACTTCTCAGTGTCTCACTTGTGAACTACTGCAACGAGACCTTCTAAGAAATGTAGGACTAAGCTGTCCTAAACTTTAATTTTTGGTTTTTAACAACTTGTCTTGGTATTTTTGCAATTTGAATATGCTTCTTAAAACTTTTTGAGCAAAGTAGGGTTTCAATAGATTGTCTTATCAACATTAAAAGAATGTTGATGCATTGCTATACTTGCTAGAAAATGAAAAAAGTAGCCACATACACCTACAGTAGCAACTAGCTTCCTCAGCAATACATTTGGCCATTTTGATAGCAAACATGACATCAGTTTCATTTAAAAGTTTTAAGTTTTGTAAGAATCTATGATTTTCCAGAAGAAGCTTTGGGAAACAAAACAAAACAAAAGAAAGCCACCAGTAAACTCTGAAGGGAAAAGTAATGAGATAAAAAAACCACTAACGAGCTAAAGATGAGTAACTGCCAAATCTAACGTAAGCCCCTTTTAACACAGCCAACAATTACAGATTTGACTTCAATGGAGAGGTGGAACACAGTACTTCTGGTTCTTCAGGAAAAGATGGAAGGCACCTTAACCATCTTCCCACAGTTCACACGTTTCAGCATTTGGCACAAAACAGGGATTTACACATAGGAAATCTCCCTGGTCCTACTTTTTTACTCATTGTGCCACACAGAACAGAGAAAGACCTGCAATGTCAAGTTACAGACCTTGATGCATCCAACCCAAACATTTATTATTAGTTTCCTCGAGGCAGCATACAACAATTTTCTTTCTGATACACAAGTCCTTAGAGTTCCTCTGCTATTGAATAAAATAACTAAGACAAATATTAAGTGAAGAAAATTAGCTTTATTTATGTAAATTAGAAAAATGAATTGTTAGAACTTTGGTCAAATTGTTAATTCTGTACAATTTACAATTATATTTATATACAACACTTCTAATAAAATACAGTACATCACACTCTTCCTGAGTCACAGTGTGTTTCTCAATTCTGTAAATATTATTTTCTTCTTCCTCTTAAAGCAATTAGATTCAAGAAGGAAATAGTATCCTTGGTTTGACAGTGTTTGGTTTAGGTAATACTGGTATTTAGAAAGAAGTCAATACATTGTACTCAGAAAATACTTTATAGCTATTGTAGCTTTGATAGCTATTTTTCTATATTAAAATATGTTCCTTGATAAAAATGTTACATACTTCTTACTATGAGTTTGTTGCACTTTATTTATAGACACAAGACAAGGTGACTTCAAATATGTCCCCGTCTCCTTGCAGAGCTACACAAATTTAGGTAAATTACATGTATACATAACCGATCATTCAAAGATCAGGGAACAGACATCCAGATAGAGCTGAGGTCTGAATTGAGGCACAGTATGTTAAAACTGCTGTCCTATCCTGGACAGGATATGTAAGCTCCGATTGCCTGGCTCCCCAGACACAAACTTACCATAAGTACACATCCTGAAAACTGAGACTGTGTCAAGCAGCCAGGCGCCAAGCCTGTCCATCCTTACATATGCACGACAGTCCCACTCTGGAAACAACTACAGAGCCCTCAGAGAGGCATCGTAGAGCTGTATTGCACAGCATTTGTTACATCTTGGCCAGCTCAAGACATTGTTAGGATTAAAGCTATCCATATGACCTTTACTTGGGTTGAATTTTCTGAGATCAACAATAAACTATTGTAAGGCTTACAAGGATATTTAATCTGTTTAATGAATGATGCAGTGTGTTAAATTAGTAATTAGCATAGATTACAACCTGTAAGCAAATTTATGTCCCCATTAAATCCAAAAACCAATTATGGTAACTTATTTTTGACAAATATTGACTTAAAACAAAATTACTTAATAGCTAAGTGTGGGATGCTCCTAAATATATCTATGGTAAAGTTCACTATATTTTTTTAATATAGGCATGTGCATTTCTGATATTTTAGTCCAAAATAATAAGAACTTACAGATTTGATCACCTCTGATTTATTCATAGTGTCTAGAGACAGTTAAGAAGCCTTACACTAAGAGAAAGTTATCTAGAGATTTGCTTTCTCTTGAAAAGTTTCTGTAATACTTCAACATAAACTAAAATACATGAGATCAACTCATGACAATCCTACTGTGATTAGAAATTAAAAGGGACTTTTTTGCTGTTGATATCAAAGTGCATAGAACGACAATATGGAGCTTTAAAGAAAATTGGTCTTTAGCTGAATGCTTGAACTTTTCCCAGGATTCTTTGCATGTTTAGTAGTCTTCACTTTGATGCTTTCTTGATTGCCTTTAACAGCTGACTCAAGCCTGGCTTTCATAGTTGGAGAGGAGGCCATCAGTTTTTTAAAAACTGATGAGTACTGGGGACCAATCTGCATCAGATTTTGCAAAGCAAACTCATGGAGATTTTTTGCTGAGTTTGTAGCAGAAACCAGTGCATTTTCATCCAAAAGAAAGGAAATAAGAATGGGAAGAAAGCAGGCCACCAAGTGAGCACCTAGAAACATTGAAAACAGAACTTAAACATAGAACTTTTAAAAATAGCTTCAAATTCTAAGTTAACATTTAATTCAAACTGTAAAGCTGCAAATGTTAGGTGAACTGTAGGGTAAAAAGAACCAGTATTTCTGTGAGCAATTTTGTTAGCAATTAGTGTTCAGGACTGAATTCCTAGTGGCAGTTTTGGATTAGTTTGATATTTATGGCAACTTTGAGCATCTTTAATGGTTTGGGTAATGCAAGTAACTTACGGTGCTCTTCCTCAGCAGTGGCTGTCAGACCTGTAACCACCTTTATTCCCTCCTGAATGACTTGAAGTTCAGCAGCATTTTCAGGTTTTGCTTTTTCTGTTTCCTGCAGTTTTCCCACAATGGATGGTGCTAAAGAATGAATGTAAGGATATGACACAGTTTTGTTTGGATGCTGAAAGATGGAGTGCAGCAGCTGGTAGCACTTATACTGTACCTAAAGGGAAAATGAAATTTGCAGTTACAAAGCATTATACTTAAAAATACATCTCTGAGTGTTTTAAATCTAACAGCTTCTCAGATAAAGTTTTTGGGAGGAGGAAAAATGTGCCTCGCAGCTTGAACATTCATCAGGTTGTAGGCTGCTCATGTATAATACTTTATAGGAGCATTACAACTTGTAATCAATTATTAATAGAAACTAGATCATGCTTTCTGTTTCTTTCCATTGAGTCTCATATCTGCCGACATTTTTGAGTTAAGGAAAAAATACTGGTTTTGTTTCAACATTAGTATTGTTTTGAAAATACTTTCTTTTTTCAAAAAATACAATAATACTGAAAAAGCGGTGCTTAAACGGTAAGCAATCACCTTGGCAAACTGTAGGCATAATTTTAAATTGCCTTAAATGGTGCAGTAGCTTGCACGTCATTGGAAGTCAATAGGACCGAAACTGCCAATTTCCTACATAATTTCTGAACGGCTCTGACGCCTAAATACTTGGATAAAATTTGCAAATGCATACTAACATTTCCTTGCAGCCATATTTGGCATTTCCAGTTTCCTTAGAGTGAAAATCAAAGTTTACAATTTTAAAAATGTATTGATATATGAAAAAGTATTGTCTTACAGTTATTTCTCAAGTAAAAGTAACCTTGCTTAATTTTTTATTACTACACAAATATATACAGAGAAGATACAAGAAAAGCAGTTTACAGCGAATTCTAACAAATATGAAATCTAATGCATGTTATTTTTATACCTGAACTTTGAAAGTGAGGTAGCCCTAACACCTAAAAAAGCCATTTGTATAAATACTTCTTTCCCTTCTACACTGGTTTTTTAGGTGAAGAACATTAACATATGAACTGTGGTACTGTAATCTAAAGCCACTACATGAAAATATTTATACTAGTTCAGAACAAAGCATTAATCTAGTTCAGTATGCATCCAGCAGAGGCCAGGAGCTGATGTTTATGGGACAGTAACAGTTTTATAGTGGTACTTGCTCCAGCTCCCAAAGACCCACAGCTGAGGGATTTCCTGTGCAAAAGTGTGTTGAAGATAAAATAAACAAATAAAATTAAGCAGATGCCTGAAACACTACACAACTGTATCGTGTTCTTAGCAATGTATAAAACGCTGAGTCTGAGGCAATTAAAAAAAAAAAGGAACACAGAATTGCATACAGAAAAATTGTTAAATGCACTTCTGTACATGTTCCTGCTAACTTATTCAAACTGTATTTTAAAAACAGATACAGTCAGGACAGAATTAGCTTCCATCAACACACAAGACTAGCGACAAAACTAAAATAAGCTGATATTCATTCAATATGATAGTGATGTTCTGATAACTTCACCAGTACTTACAAGAGGATCTTTTGAGTCAAGCGTTACTTTAAACTTCTCAATACAACGCTTCTGAAGGCACTCCACAGTAGTAACTTCTGGGCTGGTAGACACAACAAACACTGTAATAGCAGTAAGAAGGCTAACTTCATCGAGCTCTTGGAGAAGGCCATCTACTATCAATAAAGTAAGAAGATTGTTAGATTTGCATGGAAAAGTAATCCTATGAGTTTAAGTGTTACAAATATGTGGAATAGAAATATTGATGTCTACGTTTCTTTAGGAACCTCCTTTTTCAAATACACAATATACTCTGATGCAGTGATATGAACTCTTAATGCAATAAAAGCCAAGGCCAAAATGGGAATTCGGGGGTGATTATATGCATATTTGGAATTAACAGCATACTCCTATTCTATTGTTTCTTTGTGTAAAATACAATAAATATTTTTGAGGAGCCAGTATATTAGAGCACAACCTATTTTGAGAATAATATAAAATTTGCATTTAGAGCATATATTCTTTTGTTATAACTTAAAAAAACAGTTCTGTAAAGTTCCAACAACAAACTACAATTTAAGAGATTAAATGTAAGGAATAATAAAAATACTACAAACTCAGGAAGTTGAAGCAACAGCACACAATAAACTGATTTAAGACCAAAAATTTTTTCTTGCACTACTGTTTTAATACCCTTTGCTTCACTACAGGCAGTAACTCTTTGTGGAGATCCTGCATGCAGCACTGCTGTCTTTTATGCTCAGCTGTACACTGAAGCCATAGCTCCTGTTTGTGCCATCATCCTATGGAACTACATTGTGGCACTACATAACACAGGAGTAAGCCTGCAAACCCACTGTCCTGGGTTTCAGCTAGGGTAGAGCTAATTTCTTCTCAGCAGCTGTTGCAGTGCTGTGTTTTGGATTCAGAATTAGAATGGTGTTGATAACACACTGATGTTTTGGTATTTGATAAGTCATGTTTATCCTAAATCAAGGACATTTTTCCCCTTGTCTCCTGCTCTGCCAGTGAGGAGTTTCCCA
>WBMZ01011932.1:23286-84574 GCA_013400975.1 Atrichornis clamosus
GGCAGCTGATCTTGGGAAGGGGGAGTCTGCCACTGGTCAGAGGGTGGTGAGCAATTGCATCGTGCATCACTTCTTGTTCCCTTTTTGTCATCATTATTATTATCATTTAGCATTATTACCGTATTTTACTTTATTTTCAAATATTAAACTGTTCTTATCTCAACATACAAGTTTTACTTTGACTCTTCTCCCCATTCCACCAGGGTATGGTGAAGAGAGAGGACTGAGCGAGTGGCTGCGTGGTGCTTGATTTCCAGCTGGGCTTAAATCATAACACCCACGTTGATACTTTTATAGGTGATGACTGCTCATAGGGACTGTTGGGACAAGATTGCACTATAGTTTCAACGGTACTTGATAACCAGCTAATTCTCCTGTGACTAAGAGAGTAGTCTGGTTTTAGATGTGCATTAATTCAATTTAAATAAAACCAAACAACCTTTCAGACAAGCATTTTTTGTTTTGCTTTTAAACACATAAACCCAACGTTTGTGCCTACCTTGATCCCAACAGTCAAGCACTGTGACCAAAGCACTACGTAGAAGATCAGTCCAAGCATTCCGACTCTTCTCTGCTCGAGCCATCGGAGAAGACAAGAGTCCTTTAAGAGCTTGTAGAGAAGCAGCAACTGTCAGCGGTAACTGGCCATCTCTCAATTTCACAGCAGTTTCTTTAAGGACCCCAATAATTAGGTACAAAATAGTAGGAAGAACTGAAACACTGCCTGTAAAACAATGCAAATTAATTTCACAAAGATTTTAAAAATGCAAGTACCATTTACATTTAAAGGAATTGAGGCATTATTTTGGATTCTCTTTTTTATTTATAATTTATCATTTTTAAGCACCTATATGAATGGAGGCACTGGTAATTTAAAGGAAAAAATTGAAATATCGTGTGGTCTGCTACAGCAAACAGGGAGTCAGACTGCCTAAGTACAGTTAAACCTTTTCCCCTTTAAAATTAGCGTTATATATATTTTCCTTGGTGAAGTGTGGAATTATGTCATGTTCAAGAAAAGCAAGAACAGAAAGATCAGAACCTCTGAGGAGAAGGTTCTCATAGAAGAGAAGCCATGGAAGTATACAAAGCATAGTAGTATATACAGTATATACTAGTATATATAGTAGTACACAGTATATTCTTTGTATGTAATACTATGTAAAAAGAAGAATAGGAAACAAAATATAAGCATCTAAGTATATTTTGCAGTGAAGACAACAGAGTGAAGGAAATTAACAGGAGGTAATTTCAAAACTGGTAAGAGGAAACACTTCTCCCACATGACATGTGGTTAGCTAAAGATGCTATTGTTCCAGGAAATCACTGATGTCAAGAATTTAGTAAGAGTAATAAGAAGAGAACTTCAGAAAAAAATTATGTAAAAAACTATCCTAGAATTAAAAGAGAAGCCTCTAACAAAAATTTGGAAAAGAGAAGACCTAAGGAGAGAAGCAGATCGTCCCATGGGTTACTGAAGAGATCTTCATGTCTGAGAATCTGATAGTTGACCTGTCATAATGAGAGACCATTAAAAAAATATTTTAAAAATCACAGGAATAATGTGGCATAGCAGTTTCACTTATTTTTATGTCTTGGAATCTAATGGTAATACGGAATTCTGTATATATTGGAGGCAATGTAGAAACCTGCATACTTATGTGTTGCTCCTGTCCTAAGTTATGACGCAGCAGAGCAGAGTTAAGCATAGGGCTTACTATGCTTATCTCATTCCCTAATCAGCAAAATGTTTATGTTTTTAAGAGTTTAATATACTGATGTTCATGCGAGACCTGTTGAATAATGAGGGTCTCTGATTTATGCATAATTATTTTTTGGAGCTGAGGACAATCCACCTTCTATTTTTTGAACAGCCAAGTCTTTGACTGTTGGAATTCAGTAGGAAATGCAGCTCAGGAGCATCATTCACTTGCAAATTTTATTATGCATACATATCATGACAGGTGCCTGAAGTAAGAGACATGGTAGTCACAGGACTGTAACTTCAGTTACCTATTAAAAGGAAAGAAAATGATGCAATTCCACATAAGAATTCTCATATCTTTGATTACATGAGCTGACTTTTAGAGCTGCTTCCTTATTCAACTTATAAACAAACTTAAGCTCCTCTTTTTAGTCATGTGAACTAAATGCTTACGTTCTCTAGTGTAAACATCCTGTATGGTCTGATCCTGCAAGCTGTTAGTTTGTGGAACAACATGGACAGTTAAAGACAACCTGAAAAATCACAGATTATTTTTCATACAAGATAGTTGCCCTCAGATCTAAGTGATGCTATGTTTATTTCCTTTTATTTTGAACTGATAAACAGTGGGCTGCAGATGGAAAAGAGAAAGTGTATCATCACCTTACAATGACTGCAAGAACTGCCAGCTATTCCATTTGGAGTATCATATCCCCCATAGAAGAATCATTTAACAGAGAACAAATTAAAAAAAAAAAAAAGAAGACATTTTCAGGGCTGGTAAACATCAAAAATTTGCATAAGGTGTAACACAGATACTTAAGGTGGGAACAGAGCAGTAGGGCAGAAATGGTTTATATGTGTGGCTGTGACAGTACTAAAAGATTGTATGTATGAATATAATATTGGAGGTTGGTGGTGGGGAACCATCTTAAAGTTTGGAGTGAATCCAAAATTAATCATGTGTAAAAGTTAACTAATCTGAGAATTCAACTATAACTCCTGACAGTGGTTTCTTAGTGTTCAAATGATGGAAAGGGAACATGATACATTTCTCTTTTAAATTTAATTTATGCCTGCATTATAAATTCCAGAATAGACAATTCAAGTAGAATATAATCATGTTGCTGTTGTATACTTCCGTGTACAAAATGAATCTATTAATTGCACTGCTACATGTGGGAGGAAAAGAAAAACTACTCATTTAATTGCTTTGTTTTCGTAACTTGTTCTGTAATCTGACAGTCAAAAAAATAATTAGAAAAGGAAATTGTCAGAAGCAAATCAACAAAGCTTGCTGCCAGATTTATCCAGATAAGAAAATTAGGTAATAACATAGGGAGAGAAGGGCCCAATATTCTTTCATTAATCTTTTCTTGTGATGAAACAGCATACCTTCAGGAGAGCAGATTGCAGGAACATCAGAGAGAATAACTAATGCTGCTGCTACCAGTCTACTTCCATCTTCTGACAGTAACAGATGTTTTCCAGGTTGAACTGCAGGGCTACAAGTTAATTTAGGGTTGAGCTGGGGAAGCTGTCTGACAAGAATACAAACACACAACTCCAGTGTTGCAAAGACTAATGATTTCCCAGGCACCAGTCCTCCTGTGTCTTTGCCTTCTCCAAATTCTGGTAACGTTTCCTTTTCCGCAGCACCATCGTCAACTAAAACAAAAAGAAGAAATATGGCAGAAGTCTGCAGGCTGTGACTTGTTTCCCAAAAGTTTACTTCTTAAGACTGTTTCATCACCAAATTATAATCTTGACACATATATGTGCATGGGTATGTGTTCAAAATTCTTCTGGAAAACATCCATCCTTCTGAATAAGCCAACTATGCAGTGATTGTCAAAGGGCAAAAGGGTGTGCAGTAGACTTTGACATACAACATCCTGAGGGACCAGCCAATATGATGTCACCTGATACAAGCATTTAGATTCTTCTCCCAGTTTTTCCTTTTAGAAAATGAATGTTAGGAAGTTACAATCAGAGTAACTCCCTTGTAACATCTGTGTGTGTTCAGTCTGTCCATTGCTCAACTGCAGCTGATCTCAGCTTTTCACTAAGACTCCTCTCTCCCTGACACCACACAACTATCCCTCCAGTTTTCCTCCTCACTTCCTGCCTTCTGTTCAACCCCCAAACCACTTGCCATCTACCATACCACCAAAATTTCTTATGTCAGGCACCTGGACTGTCTTAAATAAACCAGAATTAGTAACCAGCTGTGAAACACTTCAATTAAGATGCATCTTGGAATCCAGTTTTCCAAGAAAGAATTGCTTTAACCCTGATAACAGGTATTCAAACATCTCATACAGTACTGTACCTTCTGCGCTTCGCCGCTTTTCCTTCACGTGTTCCTGAGCTGCAAAAAGAATCAAGCGAACCACTTCAAGGGCAGCAAGCTGAATATCAGGTGATTCTCTGGTCAGTATCAGTCGATGCAAAACATTCAGCAGCTCTACACCCAACTCCTACAGGAAGAGAAACATCTAATAGATCTTAATTTTAATGCAGGAGTTTTAGGAACTTGTTAATACTTGTTAAAGCCAGTTTTTTTTGTCTGGTTAATCTCACTAAGGAACACAATGTAATTGATACAATCATGGAAATTCTTCAACATCCAGCTCCTAGCTCCCAGTAGCAGCAGTCCCAATCAATTCTCCCAACGAAATAGTAATCATAGTAATTTAAGATATAGGGCACTTAAGACAACTAAAAAAAAACCCCAAATAATCTTTATCTTATGGCTTCTTAAATCTAGAACGTGGGGACACTACATTGTATCCCTCCTACACTATATGCATTTCCTTGAAGAGAACATCAACAATCAGCAGAACTTGGCCATGTCCAGAGACTTTATAACTTTCACTGTGTTTGACAATTGCACGGCAGACAGGATGGTATAAACCTTAGTTTAAATTAAAAAATGGAATTTGAGATTACTACTTCTTTTTAGGATCACTGATATGTTGTGGTTTGTTGTTGGTTTTGGGGGTTTTTTTTAGTATCACTGCTTTTGTCCAGTTTTCTTTTATCATCATTGATTTTTAGAAGAGAAGTAATTCAGCTATGCCTTGACAGAGAGAGTAAGAGAACTCTCTTTTCCAGAATTCTGTCTTTACCTGGCTCTCATCCTACTCATCTAATTACTCCTGCCTGACAAAATGTCCTCAAGTTCTCTGCCCCTCACCTGTCTTCTTACAGGTTCCATGTTGTGCTCTTTTTATCTCCTCCCTCTACAGCTTTGCATTTGGGTAAAGCATATAATATACCTACTACTTATATGGTGAAGATTCCTGGAAATACAAGAGAGTGTAGAGATACTGTTCAAATTAAAATTTTGCCTTAATTCTGGGAGGCATTTGGTCATTAATGCCTTACCTGATCACCACCTATTTTGGACCTTGGCCATGGAACATCGAAGAGTGCCTGCAGGGCATGTAAGCAGGCAATAATGTTCTCCATTGCTGCGTCTGAGCGAGGAGAGCAGAGGAACTCCACACTGATTCCTGTGAGCGTCAGAAGAAAAAACCTGTTTGTGCTTGAAATTTTAAGAAGTAATTTTGTCCACTACTAAGTAACCTCACAGTAGGTTGAGCAGCCATAGAAATAGCATTTTATATTAAGTGAATTCATCTCCTATTGCTAATATCTTGGGGCAAGAACTCTATTTCCATCAAAACAATGAAAGAAATTTCAGGTTCTAGACAGTATAAGATACAGTTAGAGCTGGCTACTAACATAAAGAAATAAAATCCCAGGAATCTCTGAGTAAAACACTAAACTCTAGGTCCAATGAACAGACAAGATAATTCATGAGTATATAGCAGAATATTTGCCTAATCACTCTGATTTATGTAATAGAAGGAAATCATGGCGAACATAAAAGTAGTTCACAAACTCTAAAGCTGAGGCTTTATCTTCCCACTTAAAAAAATGCTAAAGATGCCAACTACCACAACTAGATCATCCGCAGTAAGTAAATTATATGAAGCCTAAGCAAATCCTAGAGCAGGTAAGAGCTTTCTTCTCAGCTTTCAGGAGTCCTCAAGTTATTGGAGATAACTTTCACATAAACTGCAATCCATACTCTCATCCCAGTTGTACAGCTGTAATTCCAAAATGTGTGGTGACTTGGGAAACCAATTGATGTACACAAAACAACAGCTATGCAACAGAAAAGTGGTTTTAAGTTCTTTCAGTTTCTCTGTAGGAAGTGAAAGTTAACAAGTGAAATATGTTCAAAAGCAGAATAAACAAGCCAGAGGCCCATGGTAAAGTATGTGAAATTTGAAGGACTAAGTAGTAGAGGAAGCAGGGGAAATGAGCAGCTTTTGTATCAGAGGTCCCAGTTTTAACTGAGGGAGCAATAGGGTTCAAAAGGGAGCTGGCTCTCTACAGAAAGACTGTGATTAAAAAGAAGACATATGCAACGAAGTCATACAAACCCATTCCAAAAAAGGGATTACAAAAGAAGGATACAAAAGAGAGACCAAAGAAAAAAATATAACCAGAAATGCCTAATTGTGTAAATTTAGAGAAATGGGACTAAATTCAACTACCTGATTAGCTCCTGCAGTAACAGAGGCTTAACAGAGCTTTACGTGAATATAAGGAAACACCTTTTTTACTGTGTGGGTGACAGAGCACTGGCACAGATTGCCCCAAGAGGTGGAGTCTCTATCCACAGAGATATTAAAAAAATGGCCTGGACATGGTCCTGGGCAGCTGGCTTTATGTGACCCTGCTCGAGCAGGAGGTGGACAAGATGACCTCCACAAGTTCCTTCCAACCTACACACTATTTTGTGATGTAAAACTGTACTTCCCTGAAGCTAATCCATACACTCTGTAATTGTACTGGCACAACCACAGTAAAATCCACCCTTGAACTTGCATGTTTATGAGCAGAGCAATAAGCACTTGTTTAGGGCTTGTTTAGCTCAACTTGAGCGGTTTTTGTACCACATTTGGGAAAATGCTCTACAATTTCTCACTGGAACTTACAATTCTTCTGACTGTATGTTTTTCTGAAAGAAGCAATATTCAATGATACAGTTAAGTGTGAGTAATTAAATATTTATTTGCTAACAGTTTTATCTAGTAAGAATTACATTTTGAGTTACAGCATCTACACAGATTATGCACTCACTCACTAACCCAAGATAAGATGAAATCTGTCAGTATTCACATCCTCAGGAGATTTCACCAAGGGCCTGGTAGAAGAATCTTGACACATGGTAGTTGGGGTAACAGGTCTAGAGAGATTTGTAACTCCTTCATCTGGATCAACAACAATGAAACCTGTGCTAGTAAGCCATAATGCTGTAGCATAAAGTATCAATGCCCAGGAGTTGTAGTAATGAGGTCTGGCATTTTCAATTGTCTCTGCTGTATAAAATGTACCACCTACAAGAAAAGAAATTAGTTTTAAGGCTGTAATTTATTTTCAACTACTGTATTTTCTCATTCTTGAGAGGACTGTGTTTAATGTATGAGGGGTTTTTTTAACATTCAGTGTTAAAATTCAGCCTAATGAGGGCTCTTCATTTAGATTTATTTGGACAGAATCCAATAGATTACCTATTTCTACTTTCAACCATAAAATTACTCAACAAACAAGAATACTAAACAAACTACTGCTCACATCCATGAAACCTTTGTTCTCAAAAGCAATCCTTATCTTTAGATAGGTACATAAGCAGGCTTATTCTTTATACAATTTAATCTTACTATGATCTTAACAAAAAACAGTATGCTTACAAGTGGCTTATGAAAATACAACTCATTTGCCTTTTTACCTTCAGCAGGTAGTTGTGATGCATATTCTGGAGGCAAAGTTAAGAGAGCAAAATCCTGAAGTGCAGCAAGCCAGAGTTTGCTTAGTGTTCCAAGATCTGCCTGTACCAAGTCCAGAAGTCCACTGGCTGAAAATGTTACATCTCTGTAGTTCTCTTCTGAGGAGTTTGCAATTTTTGAACAGTGATTGTGTGTATCACTTTGATTTTTCTGCTTTTCAACTGCAACTATGTAAACCTGTTGATATATTTGGATAGACAGTTACAAATATTACCACTAGGAAACTACTGTGATCACTAGCATAACTGCCTGTTGAACAGGCATGAGGTTTCCTAGAATCTATTCCTGCTTCAAGTCCAGTAGGCATGGGTGAACAAACACTTATTTTCTAAACCTTCTCAATCCATTCTCCAGCTACTCATGAGGCAGGAATCTCAAAAAAGGGAAAACTACTAAAATTTCTAAACATAGCTGCAATTAAGTTCCCTGCTCTTAAAAATTAATATATTACTTGTCCAGTTTCTGCTTCCAACCATCAAACCCTGTTACAGTTATAAGTTATAACCCTTATATAGTTATAAGAAGTTACCAAATAATATACCTACACTCATGATCCACAAACAACAGTTAACCCATTCCTAAATCTTATTTTAAGTGAAATGTCATATTCCACTTGAAACTGACTTCTCAAAATTATGGGTTACTTCGTGTTAGGAGTTAAAAATGAAGAGTACAGTCTTGCATACTTTGCAAACTTTGGGTGTTACCATTGATTTCAATGTTCATTTCTCTGGATGCCTCTCTGGTTATCAAAAAGACAGAATTGAGAATGTTTCAGACCAACAGCCCTCTGTAGTCTCTCAAAATGCCCCTGGAGGGAAGCTCTTCTCAAGGACATCTTTGGATTCAATGAATCTCAAGTCAGCCTTGGTGAGTACTAGTCTCCTGCAATTATGATTTCTGTATTTTTTCATGTTTCCCAGTTGTAGTGGGCTGTTCCAGGACAGCAACTAAGCATCTACCAAGTCCTTCTCTCACACCTCCCTCCAGCAACAGGATTGGGGGATTGCTTCAATTTCAGTAAAGAAGAAATAGGTGAGATTCTAAGTGAGAAGGAACTGCCGAGGGTTTAAGTGAAATATTTGTAGATTACAGGTGATGAAAGCTTATGGAAAGCTATACAGAGTTTGCTTTGAAGAATTCCAGTGATCTTAATTATAGGCAGAAACAATCTACACTCTTCATGTCTGACAGCTGAGTCTCACATCTAGTCCGAATTTTGTCCTGATTTGACCAGAGAAAGGTTGTTATATGCTATTAATAACCTTTTCTTAATGTAATAACTTTAAACTGATCAGAGTACTTTATCTTTTCCTGAATAGATTAAATAGACTAATCTACTTAAATATCTCAATGTAAGCATGTTTTCAAGATTTTTATTCTCACTTGCTAGCTGTCAATATCCTTTCTCAAGTATGGACACAAGACTTTGGTATGTTTTTCTGCAAATGTTCACATAAAAGCTATCTATTGCCTACTTTCTCCTCCAAAATAGCTCCCTGGTGATACAGTGAACTACCATATACCTACATAACATGTTTGTATTTAGCTGGTTATCAACCATCAGCATCCAAGGCCATTATCACCACTTTCTAATATACAGCTTTTAGAGATGGTGTATATGGTTCACATTTTTTATGTTTAAGTATTTCACCTTGCACTTACATATATTAAAACAAGTATTCACATAAGCTGACTTTAATTTAGCCAGTGCAGTACTGAACTGACAATATTAACTTAAAAGATCTATTTCCAAGAAATGAAATGCCAATAGACAATGAGAAAAATGACATCTATTTAAAATGGTACATTGAATGAACTACCACCATAGCCATTTATAACATACAATTTCAAATGAATATTGAACTATTAGAATATCTTAACAAATTCATATTTTTAAGTATGAGACATTATTCTTAATGTATGGTATAGTAAAACCAGTTTAATTTTCAGTGCTTTTGTCAAGTTTACCAAGTTCATGTACTTTTAGAGGTAGCAAAGCAAAACAAAGGGTCAGCACATTCTATTTCATGAAGCATATAAGAAATTCCTGAAAACTCTGTCTGAAAGGTTCTAACTCACCTACCAGACATCAAGACTAACATTGTCTTGAGCTGTTATACTAACCTCTGCCCAAGCCTTAAGCACAGCCAGCATCTCCATAGTTGAGGTGCTTTCATTATACTGTTGATTCTGTGCTTCTTTTCCAGCCTGCACTTTGACCAAAGAGGACACAAGCAACTGGTGAACCCTTCGAAGGTCATTAAGATCACTTACTACACCACTTGCTATCCAGGCACTGCATACCTAATGTTGTGAAACAAAAACAATGAGAAACAAGAAAAAAAACACCATTGGACACTCTTTTTTTCCATCTGTAAAATTATTAAAACCAGATTTAATTTCTACCAAGATATAGTTACTCTCAGATAATAATAAATGTTACATGACATTACAGTTTAGTATGCTTAAGTAATGAAAACAAAAACATTAGTGGGATGTCACAAATAATGGCCAAAATATCAACTGCTACAAAGTTTCTCAAAAGACTTTTGAGTTGTCACAAACATAGAGGTAACACAGGTGACATTATTTTGTGTGCATTGAGGACTTCAGGTTAGACGATTTATTTCCTTTTTCTTGTGTTGCGTATCAAGCAGAAAAAAAGAGTACTTCAGAGGGTCTATCACCTAAGACTCCTGACTTTCAACACTTGCCTGACATGCTTTTGCTGTGACATCAGGAGGAGTTTCGGGAGAAAAGGCAGGCCTAAGTGCTGCTCCAACCTAAAGAGAAGTTAGACAACATTTAATACATAGTGAACAATTGACTAAATACTTATTTTTCATATTCAGACTTTGTTATAGTTTTCCTTTTTAAAGCATAGTTCCTTTTTCATTTTTCACAGACTGTTTCAGTGAGATTAAAGAGCAGAGGAAGAGTTTCAGTCAGACTTTTATTGTTTTGCTTACACTGAAGACCTGGTTCTCTCTGAGACAGGTCTTCAAAGTTGATTCTATTTTTTGCGTGGTCTAAAATTGAATCAGAAGTCTCTTCCTTCCTGAACACTTGACTTGATGAAGAGTCCACAAAAGAAAAAGCAATGCTCTCAACCATGAAAGAGTTGCAAGATACCTAATGAGTGACATTTCCCTACTCAGAAATAACACAGATTTAAAGAAACAAACAACTGAAGTTGGTCAACTTTGGAAAGTGAGAAAAGGGGAGAGTGCAAACCCCATCTACCTAATAAAGAACACACAAACATAGAGCTACAAGGCTGTAGAGGTTTTACCTACTCGTACTGTTGAAAATAATTTCACTAAAGGCTAATAAAGATTTCGCTTGCTGCTTTAGCATGTATTTGAAAACTCAGACTTAATCTGATGTACTACACTTTCATCCTAAAGAACAAATAGAAGTTTGTGACAATAAGTGAAAAGCATTTGGTTTAAAAGGCAATTAATGCCAATTTCTTAAGATCCTCTAAAGCTCAGACTTCATTTAAGAAACTTCTGAGTAAGATTTTAGGAAGTCACTACTTTAGCCCAGAAAGTTTATATCCATCTTTTTCTGGATTATCATCATCTTGTTAAGGAAAAGAATTAGACTATATAGACTTTATATTTAACTATTTCATAACTCTTAAACTTCTATGAAGCAGCTGGTAAGATCTATGCATAGAAGTAGTGGAAACACTTTCAAAGTATTGAAGGTTAAAAGGAAGGTTATTAGCTTTACTTATGACCTGCTTGATGGTTTTGGACAGCAAGGACAAATGGTTTATTTTTTTTCCCTTGACCATTTCAGACTTTCCCACAAAGAAGTGCCAGCAAAATAGAATTCTAATGGCAAAAGCAAGATCAAAGTAGGTTAGGATGTCTTCAGTGTCAGGATCTCGCCATTTCTGTGAGAGAAAGTGATCTGACCTATTCAATCCCTGCTAGAAATTGAAGCTAGCTGAGGGTTAACAAAGCTGTCTGTCATTTTTAACGCAAGTGTTGTCTAGAATGCAAAATAACTAGGACATCTTTTATCTAAGTCTAAAACAAGACTTAACTGAAATGGATCTTGTGAGTACAATGCACATTTCTACCTCCTCTAGCTTATTTACTGGCCAAGATCTTCAAGTGTGATTGCTGCTGTGCAAAGGCTACTTATTTCTAAGCAGAGTATGAAAATACAGTTATTCCTAATATGCCTTGCAGTACTTCCACATTTTGAAACCAGTGCTTTCCAAAAAAACCTCACCAATTATCTATTTTGGTTTTGCTGTACTCAAGCGGGGAAAATGCTCAAACTTGAAAAACTTTGGAGCTGAAACATTATATGTCAACAGAAAGGATGATTTCTAAGGGAGTAAAGTCTGAAGAGATTAATGGTACTTCAGTAACAAAGTAACTGAAACCCAGCTCTGGACCTACACCCTGCAAAAGCAAATTTCTTTTAGTGATTGACTGTAACTTTTAACTTTTCTAAGTTATTATCAATCGTCCTTACATTGGCTTGATATTGCTCCAGAATTACATGACCTGGAAACTCTGGCTCTGGAACAGCTGCAAACTTCCGAACAACAACTTGCAGTGTTTGAAGCCCAGAAAGACGAAGTTGATCACTGTGATCAGTGGCAGCCATAAAAGCCATACGGACCAAGTCAGCCAAATGCAACACCAAAAAGTCATCTGAAAACAGAAATTTAAAAAAGAAAACAGTTTTATTAAATTTAGATTTAGACATAATGTGTTTTATAAGACTGCTCCAAACATTTTCAAAATGTATATTTTACATTTTACCTTAACACATATCAAGGATTCACTTGAGGCAGCTAACTCATACATCAATCTTACTTGGATATCTTGTGTTAGCTAATGTAGGCTGCTTTCCATTTAAATGTAAAAAAAAGGTACTTAGAATAAAATATAAATATCTTTATGCAGGAGACAGATTTTCTAAAAAAGAGTATTGAGGAAAACAGCTCCAGATAAACATAGAGAGGTACTAAAAAATGGCACTGTATTTCAACTGGTAATTATGCAAGTTATAGAAAGAAAAAAAGTGGCATTTTTTGAAGTCTTACTCCCAGATACCAAACCACGATGTTGTAGGCTGTTGCCAGCTATCACTTGTGACTGCCAATGTTTAAGCAGAAACAATGCCTTCCTACGCACACGCCATGGTACTGTAAACAGGAAAGTGAGCGTAAATGCTGCAGTAGGATGCCAATATTTTAGCAAAAAAAATTTCCCTGCACCTTAATGAACATAGGCTTTCAATCAGAGTAATTAAAGGCTTAATTGATTACAAACAACTAATGTATGAATTTCATTAAGATGCAAAGAGCTAATACTTGTTTTTAGCATACTTTGCATTCTATTAAATTCTTCCAGTGCTTAATACATACCTCTTGAATCACGTTGTTTTCTTTCTTGAGCCAAAGTTATGTCAAAATGTGCACTACCTGCATTTTCACACTGGCTTATAATTTTGCAAACACACTCTGCAGCAAAAACTCTGGTAGACCACCGTGGATTTCGGAAAGGATGGAACCTGTCATCACTGTCAGATGTCAATACAGATGCATCATCCAGTTTGGCAGTTTCCTCTTCTTGAGTGGTATCTACTGAAGCTACTGTATTGAAATCTGTATTTAGGACACAGGGGGGAAAAAACCCAAACATAATAGTCTTTCTTACTGTAACTGAAAACTGCAGAAGGAAATCTCTTCAAAATCTATCTCTAGCCTCAAACTCACTTTGATTCCATTCAACTTTGGTGTCTTAAAGTAAAATTTGTTAAAATATAACAAAATTGTCTACATCTGGTTGGTATTACTTGCTGGAAGACAAGATCAATTCCATAAAAGTAAATTAAGAACTGTAGTGAAAGAAGCAAAAGAAAAGAAACCCTTTTAAATAAGTGTGCCACGTTAGAAGCTAGTACTGTTCCAAATCAAAAAATTTAAATGCAAGAAATTTTCCTCCTGCACTGCAGGTAAAACAATTTCCTTCATCCCCACAATATTCAGCACAGGAATTAATTCTGTCAGGTCAAGAGTTTCTTTATGATTTAGTAGGTCTGCATCATTCCTATTACTAAGAAGAACCGGTCAGAATATTTTTCTTGCAGGTAATTGCATAGGACTCAAAAGCTCAAACGTATTCTGCAAATGTATTCTCAAACATTTCTGATGTGGAAATAAGTTAACATTAAGACTATAAATCACAAGGATATGAACAAGCAACACACGCTATGATGTTTACAAAAACTTGCTCAATAGGGAAAAGGCAATCAGAAGAGAGAAAGGCATATTCCTATGAAGAAACAAAGGATCCAATCTTTCCATATGAAGGATGATGCTACACTTCATAAATGGCAAACATTCAAGAAACATGAATACTTTCCCTTAGTGACATAGCGTACTGCTGCAGGCCTTGCTCTGTGTTCTCGACTACGGCGTATTGGGACTTACCAGCTGAGGCAGCAAGAACGTCTTTACAAAGCTTCAGCCAAAAAGAGAGCTTTTCAACTGCCATTGAAGTAAGCATATGAGTCAGAGTCTCTTTGATATCTTGGCACAATCTTTGATCCAACTCTTTGTCCAGCAAGCCCAGCAATGCCCCCTCCAGGCCTATTTCTCTGATGTTCACATCTGCTAAGAACAAAGTCTGTGAGCTGAGTGTTGTACATCACAAAAGTGCAGTAATGACAACAGAAACCCCACTGAAGGTTGCACACAGGGTACCTTGTGAACAAGTACTTACTAGCCCTGAAATATTTTTTGAAACAATTACATTAATCACTTTAATATTATAGCTAACTTATGAATACAAAACAAACTTTGAGCTTTTACAGAAACATAGTAACAACAGCAAGAAAATTACTCCAACTAAAAAATAAATAAAAAAAAGAATCCTAGTCTGAATTTCACAGCATTACCATCACCATAGTATAAAAGCTCCTGAAAAAAACTATTTCACTTCCCTTACTTCATAAGGTAATTCTAAACCAGTGTTTTAACTTGAAATAGAAGTTAAAACTATTGTCCAAAAAAACACAAGAGAAGACACGTGGAAATAATTTGTTAAATTAATATGACCAATTTTTATTAGTCCAATATTAGCAATTTTAAATATCAGCAGTTTTTCGAAAATGGCTATAGTCTATCTTTTCTGAAAATTTCCAAATGAGCTTGAATTGAAATCTGAAGTGAAACAATTTTTAACACCATTCCCTCACAGAAAGGCACATGACAATGTACTACTAGTGATCACTCTCAGGCCTTTTAGCAAAAAGTTAATACAACAGCTACTGACTAGATAGGCTTATATTTCTCTGGAACTCCACTTCCATTTTCTCATTTTCTTCATTTTATCATAATTTGATACTATATAGAAAGCTGAGGCAGAAGACCTTTTTGAGTTTAAGGATTGCAAGAGTGTAGCAAAGTTTTCATACCCATAGCAAAGTGAGATTAGAATTCACTGTCAATATGTTAAGCTCTTTGATCTCAGAACTTCAATACATTACCTGGAGTAAAATCTTCTTTGCACTCTTTCACTAGTGCAACAGCGTATTCTGATACTTCAGCAGCTTCTCTTTGCACAAGCTGACGTAGGCAAGCTACCACTGCACGTCTCAGTAGTAAGTATGAGCTACAGAGATTCATCTGAAACATGCAAGAAGATACAGTAAGATGGCTAACAAACTTCCGTAGCAATACCTCAGTAAGGCTGGTACTTTCTGATCAACTGCAGCTATAGCAAATCTCTTAAGTCAGTAAATGTATAATTTATGCTCTTTTTGCTCAGCTTTACTTTTTCCTTTTTTTTTTTTTTACCCCCAAATGAACAGTTTTGCAACTCCAGTAATCAATTTTACAAAACGTATCAGTACTTTTAGCATTTTCTCTCCAAAGACAACTTACAACACCGACTTGGGGCTGAATCCAACTCCCAACCAATATTGGTAGAAAGACCCCCATTAACTTCAATGACAGGTGAATCATGGTCTCAGTGAACAACTAACTCTTTGACTACAGGGTATATGTATATAATGGGCCTGACAACTCAGTACAAGAGAAAATTTCTCAAATAATCATCAGATATAGCTAGAAGAATGTAAATGTAACCAGGGGTAAGAGACAATCAGGCTTTAGTCATTCTGAAATCCATGCATGAAAGGAAGTTTATAAGAAAGGGCAAAGAGAACACTGCTGCAGTTTCATTGCAAAAAAATTATATACTCAGTTTACATTAAATTATGTTTTAGAGAAGGTGAGAGAAAGGGTGAGAGTTACTGGTGGCACTGAGACAGGTCAGCTCTCCTGAGCAGTCTCTAGCAAAAAAGTTCATAGCATCATCATATTTTAACACCACCAGGCAAGTGTGTGGGTTTTTTCGTACGGGAAAATACATTATCATAGATTCACTATTACTGGAACAAGGAACAACACTTAAAAACCCCAAGACATAGCCCCAGGGTTTTTTTGTTAGAGTGGAGCTTTCTGATTTTTATTTGCTTCTTCCAATTTTAAGACAATCCCGAAAGGAATTCCAAAGGTATGATAAACTAGCTGTGTCCTCAGGCAAGATGGCTACACCAATACTTATGCAGCTTCTTGTAAATTAAGCTTAGGTTATCATAAAAAAATTGTTCTTTACAACTAAGCAGTTGTGCACCCCTAGCTGTTACCATCCTTAACAAAGGTAGAGCTGAGTGTCTGCTGCAGGAAAGCCTTGCCGTAAGGCTGTGCTCCTCATTTGTCACAAACAGGCCAATATGTTAGTCAAAATGACTAATATATATCAGTTAACATATGCTTAAAAAATGCAATTTAAGGACAAAAATAAGCAACACAGAATTTCAGCTTTGTTAGATTAACAAAACTAAGCTTTGTCTTCGGAATTTCTATGCATGCACATGAATCTACAAAACTTGGAATGACATATTTGATACACAAAAAAATACACTCTCTGCATAATTCTTTGACAACAAAAGAAACCTGACTCAATAAGTATGTCTGCAAGATACTTTAATTGAAACTTTAAAAACAAGTGAGGTTTTTAATGCAACATTTATGCAAGCAGGCTACACATTCTATTTCAAGTTGGACATGCATAAATTCCGTGCTAATTTTTAATAGGGAAAAAACAGAGGGCCCAATTCAGGCTACCAAAACAACACAAGATGCACAGTTTTCATTTCTCTCATTCTCCCACATTCTGAGCAGGGGACAGGACTAAATGACAGACACAAAATGCAAGCATCACATTAAAACTTAAATGAACAAACATTCCCTTTCTCTACTTAACATATTAAAAACAAAATTATCCCTCACTAAGCACATACATGAAATGTATCCCTGCCATCTGCAGAAAGTTAGGAAGGATCTGGTTAGGATGACAATAAAATGTCACTTGACATGCTAAAAGAAATTACATTAAAATGGTTAAAAAGAAAGATAAAAGATGAAATAAAAACACCACTGCAAACTGCAAAAGTTTAGGATTAACAAGGCACAGGGACCTACCAACACAGAATTATCCAACAAGATTTCCTGCACAAAAACAAATGACAAACCAGTCATGACAAAACCAAAATATCACAGAGATATCAACCACACATGGAGACTGTAACATGTCAATTCAGCATATATTAAAATTCCGAATCTTATCTCAAACATACCAAAACCCTAATTTGCTTAGTTCATTTATCTTCTATTTCATGTTGAACACACTTAAATTCCAATCCAGCTGCCCCTGAAATTAATACTTAAACAGTACCAAGATAACAGTACAGCATAGCTATTAACCTTGTATACTTATTGTGTTTCAAAGTATCTTTAACATCTTAGAGCTGAAAACTGGCATTCACAGTGTAGAGGAATATGACATCATAAGTTTACACAGATAAGGTCTTTAGAAGTCTGTGCTCACCTAAGTTAGTTTTAGAGCTAATTTTAGTCGTGATTAAAAGCCTACTATTTCTATTCTACTGGAGCCAAGAATTCAAATAGCAGGATAAGCATTAGTGTTAGAAGCCCCATGAAAGATCCAATTGACAAACAGCGAACACTCTCAGAAGCTGAAGAAGGGAAGCTAGATAATGACAAGCACAAGTACACAATATTAAAAAAAACCTGCCAAACATAAGCCAGAGATGCAGCGCACCCATTGCCTAAGTCATGTTTTATTAGTGCTAGCAAAGTCACAACCTGAACTGTCCAAATACATTGGAGACCTGAACCATCTCATGCTGTAGGGGCAGGGAAGACAGGTGGCAGAGGCAGCTTGCAGCTTTGCTCACAAAAATTGTGTTAGCACGCCTAATGATGCAAAAAAAGAAAAGAGTGGGGAGGGAGGAGAGGGAGAGAGAGGGTGATAAGAGAGTGGAGGGAGGTAAGAGAGGAGGGGAAGAGAAGAAGTGGTGGCAGTAGCAGGAAGAATTAGAATTTTTAAAGGACAAGTTTGAAGGTATAGACACTTTGCAGAATCCTTCAGGAAAGAGCGTGGAGAGGGGAGTTGGTTCAAATACTACTAAAAAAAGTTTAAAAATTGTTTGCAGATTTGTTTTCAAGACTTTATGAGTGAGAATTCATGTTTCTATGGATAGAGGGGGAAAAGACCACGCATCTGACCACACATTCTTTGCCTATAATGTTTTTCTTCCCTAAATAAAGAATGCAATGGTGAATATCCACACGAATTTGTGCCCAGCTTTTGTATGCTACTTCCCCTTAGGAATCCAAAATGCATTTCAAAGGAGGACAGTCACACCTTGTTCTCCAACTTGAACACATTCAAACTCACGAAGAATAACTAGTTGAGGGTCACCTTGCAAGTAAACAGTTGAGTGAAGAGCAGATTTCAGATCAAATAACTTATTCTGCTTCCCTAATGAGACAGTGATTTAGTGGGTGGAAATTACACAGATGGATGTCGAGTTTTACAAATGCAGAATTCTGCTTGTGCGATTATCTTCTCACAGACCTGCAAAGCACACACTCAAACCCTGTTTATGGCACCCTTCAGAGACATACTGACACGTACTGAATTGTTAGTGTCAGCAGCGTTTGCCCTAGCTATATAACAAGTTCACGAGAATGAGAAAAGTTCATCCACATAAAGCCACTGACTTCAGTGGACTTCTTGCCTGTAAAGCCCACAATCATTTCTGGGATAGAGGGGAATACACACAGATGCATGAACACACACACTCAAGCCATGACCCATGCTTCTTAATTGAGCAATTTAATTATGAAGTTCATAAACTGCTGTATGAAGTACTTTGAGAAAATTTGTAAAAACAATTAAAATCAGTAATATTGTACAGACAAGACCGCTCTGTAATGACATCCTCTTTATTAGTAGGTACTTGTATCAGAAAGACAGAAGCAGATTGTACACAGACTTACAAATGATCCCAATACACCCTTCGAGCAAGAGAGTGACTTACACGGTTTGCCATGATTTTATCAATGTAAGAAAAACTGTATTTTACCCAGCAAAGAGGAAATAATTGTTGGTGTATGTTAAAACAAAGAACACTTCAGTTTAGTTCCAGCTCTTTGGCAACTAGCATATCCATATGTATCACAATGCGGGGCAGAAAAACCTTCAGTTTTTCCTAGCTCCCACAATGATATTGCTAGTCAAACTGAATAAAGAAAATGTAAGGAATTTAAACTTTATACAAAATTAATATATGGTATCGATACACACGTGCCACCCAGTGTACAACGTGAATAAGAACTGTGTTGAAATAGATGAGATTAAAACAAAATCCTGCCATACTTTACTCTCTGTGGTTTTTTGTTTCTCTCTGATTAACAGGGAGACAAGACGGTCTTAACAAAAACCAAACAAACCAGCCCAAAAAACCCCAACCAAAACCTCCCTAGCTACTCCCCAAAAATCCATCAAGGCTAATAACTAACAGAAAATTATTTTTATTTTATTTGAATAGAACTAAGTGCTTCAGAACAGCAGCTATTATAAAGACAGAGAGATTGTGTGAAAACAAAATCAAACAAAAAAACCCCACCCAACAAATAAACTCCCCCATCTCTTTGTCAAACCGGGCTGAAAAAGGGTTTTGTTTATTTTTTACAAAGATCTGGCTTGACTGTTACTTAAGTGTCAGAAATTTTTATACTGACTGCCAAGACGTCAGTACACTGAAGCATTAGTGCTACAGAAATGACAAAACAGAGAAATCTACAATTTTTCAGCATCATGAAAAAAACAAAATGAAACAAAACTATTCTCAGTAATTAGTACACACAATTGTTTTTTAAATCAATCCTTCAACCAAGACATAAAAAGCAGCAGAAGGAAAAAACTGGTCAACACAAAATAGCTCGTAAAAATCCAGCAAAAAGTTGTAATGAATGGTATATCCTGCCAGACAACTGGCCTTAATAAGAGCAGCAGAATGCACTTGCAAGCAGTTCAGAAGCCCAAGATTTCTACAAAATGTGCTCATCTTGTAAAGGGGAAGCAGAAAGTGAGGAAAAAAATGAAGAAATGTAGAATACTTGCCTGTAGGAGAACATGAAACACTCACCCCTGCACAATGACCAGTTTCTTTGGTCAAAGAAACATCTGCATTTTTAAGTGTTTCTGAACAATATGAACAAATTTTAAAATAGAGGGATATAAAATAGTAAATATATACTCACACATAGGCAGCTTACAAGGTTAGACAAGTTGACATGTCGAGGAGCAAACATGTGAAGCTGCTGAAGGCAAGAGATGGCTTGAGCTTGAACAAGGCAGTCAGGATTATCCTGCATCACTGCACAGCCCAAGAGGCAGGAAGTTCTTAAGGCTGAAACTGTTGTACTGCTGCCTGTATTCAGAATAAAGAAGGTATGGTGGTTTTTTGTTTGTTTTTAAAACATATATTTATTTTTAATAAACATGATAACCTGTCTTTTTCCCAAGCCAGCCATAATGTTCATCCCCTTAAAAGATGACTCCTGTATCTGTGCTATACTTTGGTATCAATGAGTAGTGATCACAGTGCTCTCTGGTGATTTAGATGCAAATTTTAAATGTCTGCAGCATGACCAAGACTTACACAGGCTCTTGAACTCTTGAAATATGAATACTTTCTGTTTTCATGTAGAATTGTAAGATGTAAGAACGTAAGAATTGCAAAATGTAAAATTCATGTAAGAAATTTCAGCCTAAGGCAAGGTTTGGAGAACCAGTTCAAACAAAATAAATGATGTCAAGAGACACTATTTTTGGAAAACTAGCAGTCATGTCATCTTGACTGCATAAAGTCATGGCCTATGAAATAGTGTCTTACAATTACAAACAGAAACTTTTCATCTGCGTTCTTGTTCCAGTTTCAATCACACATTCAAACAATGTTTAGCAATTTTGTTGCTAAGGCAAACCAAGGTGACACTTTTGTGTGTTATATACCTTGCAACTCAGGGCCCAGAGTGGTAATTAGTGTATTTAAACAGCGACCAAGGCTTTGATGAACTTCAGCGTAAGCAGGAGGCACAGTCAACAACAACATGAGAACAAGAGATAAGGTAGGTTCCACATGCACGTGATACAAGGGCCCAGCCAAATCTACTATTAGTGACAGAGAGTGTAGTGCCCACGCCTGTAAAATAAGAGAAGCAGTCATGAAATGTCTATATGACAAACATAAGATCTTTTAAAAATTTGATGTTAAAAGTGATATTCAGTAATGAAGTGTAATAGAAGTTGCACTTTTAGGTTCCAAAGGAACAAATAGAGAGGTTATACAAAGAAACTTTATGAATCTCATGTTGAATAAGACATTTTTAATATTTTACAGGGAACTGTATGTTCTGTAATGAAACAACTATTTTAAATATGTCATTGTCAATTTAAAAAAATTTAATATAATAGTAAATTAAATTAACAGTGATGGTTATTCCTTAAATACATTCTACTCTTTTAAAAATTTCTTATGGTTTCTTTTGCAAGAACAACAGAATAGTGAAAAAATACTAGAGTTGCTGAAATAACCTATTGTTTTAGTTGTAGTTACTTTGCACCAATAGCCACACGTCTACAAACAGTTCTTCTTTGTGCAAAGATGTTGTGGAAAAAGCTTTAAAAATTATTTAACTGAGATTTAGACAAATACATTAAATACACTCAAAGTCTCTTAAAGCTATACTGATAGATAACAGTTTTAGCTACAGAGAAATAACATGAATTAGTCTTCAAAACTTCTTGCCTTATTCAAGGACGTATATTCACCAAGTTCAACAGCATTCAGGCTACAAGTCCCTGTTATTTACTATATGACCCTTCAACAAAAAATGCTGTGAGGTAAACATTGTAGAAGACATGAAAGTGACACAAAGAAACTCCCTCGTTAACAAAAAAAACTAGGTTTTTTTGTTTCTAGTCAAGGTTGAGATATAGGTGAATATGAAATGATGACTGAAATATAACATCAGAAACTGTTTTTGAAGCCAGTGTATCTTAGCTTGATCAGTCTCACAGATCATTGAATAAGAACCTCTCACATCTCATTGTAGTGCTTGCTATGGAAGCTGTTAAAGGTGGATTTCGAGCAGAGCTTATCTTCTACATTGCCTTTGCTGCTCCACTCATTACCTGTGAGGTACGCCTAAGAGGTTGTGATAAAGACCCTTATACTCCAGAATATAATTCAATTAACTTGTAACATAACATTTTAAGTATGTGACAAGTACCTGTACATCAGGAGAAGTACTGTCCTGAGATAAAGTATACAGGATTCCAACACATGCATTCAGGTGCTGAGTAGAACCTATTCCTCCTAGGTACCTGTACAGACATCCCAGAGCCAAAGAATGACCTGTTCTGGATACCACATCCCTAGCAGATTTTAGCCTATTAATTGAAAGAAAGTTGTTAGTTTAATAACCAAGACTCCTACTATGTAATAAACACATCTACAAATGAAATTTCTGGATATAATCAGCAAAAAATTGTATTAGGCGTTGTTATATTGCCAAGATTCTAAGTTCATATAGTAGCAAAAGTACCAAAGTTCATAAAGTACCAAAAATATTTTAGATACACTTAAATGATGTTGCTACAATAGCAGCAAATGTAAGTCATTTGAAAGTCTACATGCTTACTTAGTCTTCTTCAAGACCATCAAAACTAAGAAATACATGCAGAACTCAGGCAATGCTTTTTCCTGCTAATTTCTGAAGTGACATCAAATTCATGAAGGAAACCAGCTTTTAAAAGTTATAACAATAGGCATCAGGTAGATTTCTCAAACAGTTTTATAAACTCAACCAGCAATTTATCACACTTTTTTTGAACTTACTTGTCAAAACTGACTTGTGCTAATCCAGCAGTGAAGGCACTGTCAGAAACCACCTGTGCCAACCTGGCCAAACACTCTGCAGCAGCACATCTTAGAAGTGAATTACTGCTTTCCAAGGCACCCATTACCAATGTCAGGGCAGACCTTCTAACTTCTTCTGAACTTAAACTTCCCTTGCAGTTAGCCAAGTGCTAAAAACAGACATTAAAGATATTAAACAGTTAGACAGTATAGTAATCAGAAGGTGTTTTTCTGTCAGTCATGCAAAAATTACAAGACCTGCAGAAGGCATTTGATTTTCTTACCCTTTATTTGAGGAATTAGTCTATTTGCTGCTTTGAGAGTTAGACATAATTTACATCACAGTTCAACATTATAATATCAACGTTATGATTGTAGGAATTTTAGAATGAAAAGAACCCTAATGAGCTGTCTGACAAAACACATCAATTTCAGACAACAAAAAACTTCAACAAATCTAATAGAATTAAAATGACTGAAATTATTTTTGTGAAATTCTCAATTTGGACATTATAACATTATAAAATTGCAACACAGGCAAATAGACAAACACATTAGCATAAAATTCAGGAAATAATATCAAGAACAAAACCAGTGAGAATAGGACACAAAGAAAAATCTCAGTCCAAAATAAGAGCATGAGCAAAAGCTACTGCAGTTATCTGGATTGCATATTAAATATGCCCCAAATACAAATATTGTACAATAAATGTTATGGCCTATTCTAAAAACATTTTGTCTAAAAAGGGAAGAATGAAAACTGCACATGAACAGAGGAAAATACAAATAAAGCATCAGAGAAAACCAATAAACAGGAGATAATTATGAGATCACTTTATTTTACCAATAGTTACTTTCTAATTTATACAGTAAGAAATATGAAAGAGACAGTGATAAAGACAGAAATGATACAAACAGATTTTTTCCAAATCTCTCTTATTTGAATGACACTAGTATGGATGGTCATATACTACAGTGTACTAGAACTGGGTTCCCTAAAATTAATATTAAAAAAGGGGGAAAATTAGACAGTTATTCCTTTACACTTGAGAAAGCTATGACATCACAAAACAATACATTATCATTGAAAACAGGACTGATCACCTTGACTGTTAATCAAAATAAGAACTTCTGTGTAGTGTGCTGATTTGGGCTGGGGTGAAGCTAATTTTTTTCATAGTATGGAGCCAGGTTTTGGATTTGTGCTGAACACAGGGTTGATAATACTGAGATGTTTTTGTTATTGCTGAGCAGTGCTTACACAGGGCCAAGGCCTTTTCTGCTTCTCGTGCCACCCCACCAGTGAGTGGGGTGGGGGTGCACAAGGAGCTGGGAGGTGACACAGCTGGGATAGCTGACCCCAACGGACCAAAGGGAGATTCCTTACCATATGGCTGTCGAGAGAGGGTTGTTTAGCATAAATAAGTTTCAAGTAGAATGAGTTACACAGAGTAAAAATACCATGTGATTTAGTATGTTTTTTTCCTAGTTCTACTAGCTCATCATGAGTAGCTGGATTAGATGAAGCCTTAGGCCGATGGCTCTGAATTTACACCTAGAGATGTTTTCATCTGGAATGGAGTTAATTTTCTTAGTAATTTTCCTAGTAGCTGGTACAATGCTCTGTTTTATCTTTAATACAAGAACATCGAAAACACACTGATGTTTAGATTGTTGCTAGGTAATGTTTATTCTAAGTCTAGGGCTCTTTTAGCTTCCCATGCTCTGACAGAGAGCGGGTGCACCAGAAACGCAAACCAGAACACCAGGAGACTAGAGCTGACAGCAGAAGCTGCAGTTCCTCAAGGTATGAACAATGAACAGCCTACCTGCACAGACACAGGGAAAGAACTCCATAACATATTAGAAGACCCTGGGCCAAAAATCACCACTGGACCAAGAGACACGTGCAAGGCACGTGAAGAGCATATGAAGGGTGGGTACATAAGTCATAAGGGTATAATTGCCTAGGGATTTTTGTTCTGAGTCCTTCTCCAGAAGCACCCAGCTAGAGCTGACCTGCTGCTGTACAACTCTGTTAAATAATTTGCTTTTATAAATCTGATGCCTGAGACTCTGCTATAGGAAACCCAGAGTCAAGCCAGAAGGAGGAAGCATGCCTGAGAGTGAGTGTATGTGACAACAAGGAGACAAAAGGAACACCCTTCAGCTCACTGGAGCTGCTGGTTGCAAAGGGTCCCAGCAGTTAAAGTTTTGGGTGGTCTCTGTGTGACTCCTTGAACAGTGTGAGAATGCTCAGGCAGCATTTCCTTTAACATGGAATCATGCTCAGAATATAAATCTGGGAAAAGGAGGTAAGGGGATGTTTGGAATGATGGTTTTTGTCTTCCCAAGTGACTGTCAGGCATGATAGAGCCCAGCTTTCCTGGAAACAACTGAACACCTGCCTGCTGATGGGAAGTAGGAAATTAATTCCTAATTTTGCTTTCTTTGTGTGCAGGGCTTTTGCTTTCCCTATTAAACTGTCTTTATCTCAACCCACGAGTTTTCTCACAAGAAAGAATCTTGTGATTCTTTCCCCCTCCCATTGTGGGGGGAGCGAGCAAGTGGCTGCATGGCTGGGTTTAAACCAGAGCAGCTGATGTATTTGAACCAAGAGATGCTATGCTTTAGTAAAAGAGAGAGAGAGAGAGAAACAAAGGGGAGAGAGAGGAGATTTACCTTTAAGGAAGTAGAAAAGGCTGACACAACATGTAGTTGCACTATTTGTTGTCGAGATCCTTTTGTTTGCTTTATGGAATTCAACAATTGTTCTAACACCTGAAGCCTTAAACAAAAACAGAAAAAAACCCACAAAATTGAAAATTAAGGAAATAGATCAAGCTTTTTTATTTTATTTAAAAATCCATTAAAAAACCTATATATTACAGAAACAGAGGTGGAACAAATTAACTCTTGAGCATTTTCCTTCAACTGGCATCCCTGTCTACTACAAAAAAATTTGTTTATTTCATGTTAGAATGTGAACTTCCATATATGAACACGAACTTTATGGCCTTTGTTTCCTTATATGAATTCACAGATAATCACCTATATCTAAGTAACATTAAACAAACATTATTAAAAGGAACGATTCATGGGAATAAAGCATTTTGACTTACAATTGAGAAAGGAAGAGGTAAAAGAAAAAGAAAATGCAGTTAAATGCAGCAATTAATTCAAGTCTTGAGAATCAGGTGAAAAAAACCAACCAGAAAGCTGGTGATGGGGCAAAAAAAACAAACAGAAAAAATATCGACAATAAAAGCAGTCTGTGAAGACAGCATAGAGTAGTAAAGGCAGGTCAGAAGAATAATTAAATCACATGGCAATTTTATTGGCAAGTATTCTCATATACAAACAGCTGGCAGGAACTTATACTAAATCCCGAGCATTCTAAGTAGTGAAGACATCAAGACTCAGGACTCATCAAGACTAAGTACTCATCCCACACAGGAAACTATAAAACCATCACCACCTACAGTGATCATGATCTGAGGTCTGACTGCATCTGGCTTTGTAAGTATTAATATAAAGCTGTTGAATTTTAAAATAATTGATCTGCTCTAAAGCTGCATTCAAAAATATTACCAGCAGCATGCAAAAGAAGCAATTGCATGCAAAAATCTTCAGGAATTTTGCAATCAGTGTGCTCATAAATGTGAAACAAACCAAAATGCCATGTGTGCAGTAGGAAAATACATAGGCAAAAACTCAAGAGAAATTTTTTATCTCTTTCAAGCATTCTTGTACCTTGACAGGACTGTGTTAAGACACACACTCTTGTTTCTTCCTACCCACTTTTTATAAAGAATGAGGCAGGATGAGGTTTCCTTATCCTGCAACTTCCTACACCTTTTATCTCTCTTTGGTTCTAAGGCATTTAGTAATTATGTATTAAGTACCACAAAAATTGTTCAATATCTCTCAAAATAGCTTCCATTTTGATCTGGCTATTAAAACAAAACATTATTTTTCTTGGTCAACAGAATTTGCTATGACAGTAACCTCTTGCTGGATATGCCTTTTTGCTATCTGTAACTTTAAAAAGTCCAATAATTTGGTAGTCAGAATTAAGTTGTTCAGATGGTTTACAGAACCCACTTATGCAATTCATTATTTTTTCAGAACTGTTTTCTTCTGTATTCAATGTCAAACACCGTGACTATCTTACAACATTTCCTAAATTCCCCAGCAGTTACGACTTTACCTGTGAGATTCTGATATATGTGAAAACATAACTCCAAAAAGTTGAATTGCTGCACTGATAACAGACAATGCAGGAGGTAGTGGTTTAGGTACTGAATCCCCTTTTGCAAATTTCTCATAAATCGAGTAAGGGTCATACTCCAGGCTGCCACCAGCTACGTTGTTACCTAAAAGGAGCTGTAAGAAGGAAAAATGTGATAGCCATATTTTTGATCAAGTCTAAATGAGCACTGACCCAAATAACTACAACTGTATGAAAATACAGTTCTACTTCTATAATAGAACAAAAAGTACCTGCTCTTCAATAAATCGGTGGTCAGTCTCCTGCAGTAAGGGACCAAGTAAAAGGAGATCGTTCTCGTGACAAAGGGGTGGAAGCAAGAATGCTGAGGCATCAATCTGGCTGTCTGGGACAGTCAAGTCAGTCATTAACTCTTTTAGAACAGCACAGAAGTTTCCTTTAAATTAAAGGAAAAACATTCAAAACTCTTGGTTAATTACTTGCCACAGGCAGCTTTGGGAGCAAGATATTGATACTGAAATAGTAAAATCCATCTAACATTTCTCTTTAGTCTTCAAATAGTTAATCGAAGAAGACTCTCTGTTAAAGGGGAAACAACAGAGCAGTGCCTGAGATAAGCAACCTAAGTAATCTAGAAACTGAAAACTAGAGACTTTTGCCTTTACAGAAGGCATAATGGCATACAACCAAAAATCCAGTAAATTAGTCACATCTACAGTTAAAGCAGAGGGAAAAGGGAAGTTATGAACACAGCCATATTTTCTTCTATTTGTTGAAAATTAATGCTGTGGAATGTATTACATAATCACAAAGGAATACTTGGACTTGGTAAGCAGAAGTAATTTACAACATCTATAAGTTTGATAAATAACTACAAGCTGATGAATGCAGTCCCCTATTTTAGGAGTTTGCATACAAAAAGCAAAGCAGGATGAGTTTATTATGAGTTATATTATGATAAATTACACCGGTAGTTAAAACTTTCATGTATTAGATTATTAAAATAATCCTTGTAGTGAGAGAACACTTCCAGTGCTGAACCACATGTGATGAGGAAGGACTGGTTTGTAATTGTGGTGAAGAACACTGCGAACTCATCTTAAAGAATGTACATAGTCTTTATACAAATACTATATAAGAATTTACCTCCAGAACATTAACATTGAAAAGTCAAGTCCTCATGAATTGGGAAATATTAGCAGTAAGAAGTGAGGGGGAGGGGGGCTTAACTCCACATACCCAATTCTTTGCATTCAGTTGTGCTGTTAGTTGATCACACAATTGCATGTTTGCACTAAAGTTGCTTATAATTTTTCAACAAATGGAAATTCCACTTTTTGGAACAACACATTTATCAGCACATCGTGAGCACAAGCAGAATCATTAGCATAGTTGGAGCTGGTAGCTACAACCAGCTACTTAACCCGTCCTGAAAACAGAGTCTGTTCTGAGAAGCTGACCTTCTCTTCCCTACCCGCCAAACTCCTGTCCCTATCAGCCTGTCTCCCCTGCAGGCATCTGTTGCTTTGCCTGCCTCTCTGACTAATTAAGCAAGTACACAATTTTTCCAAAATGCTTTACTCAAATCTAAATGCAAAAGGTTAGTATTATCACATAGATTGCAAGGTGCCCAGATAGTGTGTGAAAGAAACAGAAATTGAGCCTTTTAAAAAACCACAATCGTTCACAACTAGAAGTTGTTCTTTCATTATTACTTATTACAATAATTTTTTTTAAAATCCCCTTCCCGTGAAAACGGCTTTTGAAGTCAAATGTCATGGAGACACCCAGCATTTCAAAATCAAATAAACATCTATTTTAGTTCTAGACAGTTGGCAATTCTCAACACATCAAACAATATTATCCCAATGTAAAGCAGTTTAAAATTTTGAGCCAGAATGCTGTTTCAGCATTCTAGCTATTCATCTCATCCTATTAAGAAAGAGAAGTGAATGCTTGTATTCAATTTTATGGTTTAGATAGTGGAACATAACAAGCACAAAAAGCTGAAGAATGAAAAGAACCCTAATGAGTTGTCTGACAAAACACATTCATTTCAGACAACAGAAAACATCAACAAATCTAATAGAATTAAAATTACTGAAATTATTTTTGTGAAATTCTCAATTTGGACATTATAAAATTTTATGTATTAACTGACAAGAAATAAATACTTGGCCTCTAAAACATGAGCACATTATAATCTGAAACTAATGACACATGAAAATGATCATAAATACGATTCATCACCTTAGAAACAGAACCAGCTTTCCTCAGCTTAACAAGTTCATACTTTGGATCAGATAAATCGCAAAGCCTTAACCATTCACACACGATGGAAGATAGCAACTAAAACATGTTAAATCTATTTCACTGATGTTCAAGTTTACCTAATACATTCTTCTCATATCTGTCATTGCTGAAACAATGCAAAAAATCAGTTATGATTCATGCACACTCACTGTAAGGCTTCCTGAAATTGTGCTGTTTGAGCAGATATGATTTTTAGTGATGACAGAAAACAGTAATAGAAACATCAAAGAGGCAAAAAGTCAGCAGGAAAGGACCAAGCAGAGCCTAAACAAGTCCTGGTATCTCAGGCCTCAGAAATTTAAAGACTTGAGTTGACAAAGAGGCTTGGGTATATGAATAAAGAATCTGTTTTCAACTGTTTGTTTTCCTGGGTGTTTTGTTTTGTCCCTCTTGTACTAAAGTAAACAAGTTCTGCACATTATTTGCAAATACTAAAAGCTTGAGTTACTCCTGGTATATGTTTCCATCACCAGTTTTCTCAAAAAGAAACAACTTGCAGGTTTCTAGACTCTGGCTAACTACCTGGATTGAAGAAAACAAATACAAAAGAAATAAAACCATGAACTGGCAAAAGCTTCTCAATCAATGTGTCACTGAGCCATGCAAAATTTGCCATGCTGTGCAACACAAGAGTACTCCTGACATTGTTCCTAATGATAATGACTAAATTTAGACATAGAAAAAAGCATCCTGGGTTTCATAATGATATTGTTTTCCCAAATAATTTATTTTAAAATTTCCCAGTGTTTGCAAAGACATACAGTTTCTGCATGAAGCTATCATACCGGAAATAATATGGAAAGAATGGTATTTGTTTCAAGTTTTACCTTAGAAACTTTTCATTGCATTTTTAAATGATTCATACTTATATGAATATGTAACAGATCTTGAAAATAAGTTCTGGTAATGTATGCATTTTCAGTCCTTCCCCACTCTCACATTGCTGCATTACACATGGGTGGACACCTCTGAGAATACACCTGTCAAATTACTGGTTTGATTCTAAGGCTACTTTCAAAGTTTTCAGTAGGGTGACCACTTATTTATAACAAACTTTCCAAGTTTTTTCTTTATTTGCTAGATCTAGAATGCAGTATCCTCAGCAAGGCTGCTCTCTCACAAGAGTCAAACTTTGCAGGTCACACTGTAAAACACAGTATGCTTTCAACAGAGTTAGAACATACGCAAAAATCCCAAACACACCAAGAAATGGCTAAACCTACCCATACCCAAATATTTGTATTCTATAAAATGTCACCCCTGTAAGACAAGAACAAAAGGAACAACTTGCTCTCAGGGACGGAGGTGTAATTTTCAGTCTTTTAAACTCAAGCCACAAATGAGTATTATACACAAATGCTTCAAGTGTTATATACAGACTTCTAATGGGACAACATAGGCCAGGGATTTGTCCCGATTCACTTAGCAGTTACCACTAGATGGAGCAGATTATTTGAGTAGGGACTCCTTCCAAGATACAGAGGACACAGCTAATTTAGATCCTGGCTGCCCCATATTGTGTCTGTCCTGAAGAAATACCCTGTACTTCTCTTTACAGCTGTCAAAAACATTATGGTTCCTTACTGCAGTCATACAGTACTGTATGGCAAACAATTTAAAGACAACAATAATGCTTTAGTTGATGCTTTAGTTGAAAAGTTAGACCCATCCAACTACAGTGCATAGTTAATGGATTAGAGGCCTAGGTTTTTTTTGTTACGTTCTCCTGTAGAAAAGTAAGTCAGTCCCCAGATTTTGTTGAAATTGTTTCTAAATACAAACCTTTTATCCACAATCTGCACAGGATCAGATTAATATGTCTGTAATATATGTTTAGTTAAATCAATTAAATTGAATTTTTTAATGGACTATATGCAATTAGGTTAAGTTATAATTAGACCTTTGCGATTTAGGATTCAACAGAAAGCAAAACAGGCTTCAAAGAAAATAAATTTTTCAACTAGTTTGAAATGGAAAGGTTGTCTACCTTCAAGTTTCAACAAAAAATAGAGCAAAAGACAACAGAGGTCTGTATTTGTATTAGAAGAAGGGAAAAAACATCATAAACACTAGCTTTTCGAAACCACAGTGACTTTACTACAATTCATCAAAATTAAATAGAGGGAGGAAAATTTGTTTTTTACAAAAGGTGGAACTAATTTTTAGTAGCTGAATACATTGTGAACAAAAACTTTAAAATGAGCCCATGATACCTTCAATGGATGCCTCTTTGTATGGAAATACGTACCTTCATAGGTTTTTGGGGGCAATACTGCTAGTAATTCATAAAGTTTTTGTCTGTAAACTGTTGATGCTGTTTTTAAGGAATTTCCATATGATCTGTATATTGAAGAAAGCCTTAAAATATAAAAAACAAGTCAGAGAGTAAAGACTTTAAGTACTATGTAACATCCCAGTTTCATTTGTACCACTCTACTGAATACTTTTAAAATCTATACATATTATAAGTACAGTTTTGATTTGCATAACTAATAGTAGAAGGTAACCAATTTATTTCATGTTCTGACAGAATGTCTGGTGTCCATTCCCAAGTATTATTTATATTTACTACTAGAGAGATTAAAAAGGCATTCTATTTCCTTTGATTCTACCTACATTTATGATGAGAAACTTTTGTGGATATATTTCTCTAAGTTAGAGTTTAGAGCCCAAATGCATTAAATCACTCTACATTCCAAAGGCAAAAGTTTAAAAATTATAAACCCCTTTCCAGCTTAGATCTGAATTTAAATACAAAAAATACCCATGTCTAAAAGATGTTTTTCTAAGCATATTTTTGAACTTCATTTTTTATTTTATAAAAAATAATGTTATGTAAACACAATTGTGTATGTTTAATTAAAAAAGCAGCATATAAACACTAACTTAAAAACACAATAATTTCTTCCTTGGATTTTTCACGACACTGGAATCTGCAAATACATAAACTCTGATTTTTGTCCTTGAAAAGAAAGTTCTTCAAAAAGTGCACTAAATCAGATACAGAAGATTACTCTAGCTTTTCAAATAACAGTTTTATACACACACTTACTGTGTCAATAAATCAACAGCACTTGGGAGAGGAGGAAGAAGTCTCCGAACAACTTCATCCGTAAGAAGACCAGCACAGTGAGAAACAAAACTTTTAATAGCTAGAAAAGGAATTGGATTTCAATTTACTTAGTGTGAGATATCTTGAAGAAAAAAAATCATATTAACAAAGTAATTACATTACTACATCACTAATAATGTATAAAAGTAGAAGAAAATAAACAAAAAAAGTACTCTGGCCAATAATTGAAGAAACTGATAAAAATATCAAACAAAAAAAGTCAGATGCACTGTTTTGGTTTCTCAGCTTGGACATTCATATCCTGATTTTTAAGTGCATATATAAGTACAATTATTTTTTGCTTTTTATTATGAACTAAGTTATTGTATATAACTCAACTTCGTTTTAATTCCATGATAATAATAAAAAGAAAACAGGAGGATGATCAAGTGACCTACTGCTTACTTTGCTAGATTTCTGTTAAAATTTGGTTTAATTACTGTACTTTAGGAACCAACTAATATGCATACAAGTATTTTTCATAATTTACAGAAAACTAAACTTGAGTTTAATTTTCAATAAAACCTAGAGAATATACTGTATTAAATACCTATTTAATAACTATTTTCTAAAGATAAAATATTTAAAGGTTAACTGTTTAGGTACTTCTAAAATGAAATTACTATTGAATTCCACACTATGTGATATATCTTTTACAAAAATTATATATATGTGTGTGTGTGTATATATATATATATATATATGTAAATACCAATATGCGAGCATGAATGTCAGCGAGTGACTACAGCTTTTAACATCTACTGAAAAAAAATTGGTATGAAATGTCCTTGTTCCTTCAGAAGGAAAAATTAACTAACAGCCCAATTACAAATATGCAGAGAAAGACAATAAATCCTGCTTACCACAGAGAGCACCAGCACGACCTTCCAGTGTTACCTGCCAGGTAAACGAATCCCCTCGTGTCTTCTCTGTTTCTAGGTCTTTAGGGGATGATGGAAAGATGCACTTCCACAGTAATAGCATTCGTGGCAGATGATGTTGGACAACTGCAGGACCTGTAAATGTTCACATTGTCATGCCAATGCAAGGATTAATAAAATTAAATTTTCATTTGTTCTTTTTTTCCTATGTTCACAAAATCTTAGCGGCAGTGAACAAAACCTTATGCTACTTTCCCAGGCTACTTTCTCATATGTAATTTCTTAAGTGTTTACTGTCCTGGTACCTCATTTTCATGTGTAACTACGTACCCACTGACCATTTACTAGTATGCTACCAAGCCAACCACAGTCTCCATTTCACTAAGTACAGACCCTGGGGATCACCAGCATAAAAGAGATGCAATGATCAATAATGATGTTCAGAAAAGCAAACATTTGTTTTAGGTTAATTAAGTATAATAATATAAGAAAAAAATGCGATTTGTCGGGCAGAAGCAACACCTGAAAACATGAAAAGTGCTTTAAAAATATGAACAAAGCCAATAAAATACTTTGTTCATTAGTAATTTACTGATCACAGTCAATAATAATAATAATAATCTGACCAATAATATGTATCAGAAAGTTCTGTAAGATTTCAAATGCCTGACAAGAGGGAAGTACAAATGATTAGCTCAATTTGTGCTATGACAAATATTTAAAAATTCTTCATGACCACTAAGACATTTGGTTATATTCACTTGGAAATTTATCTTCTACATTTAGCAATACCACTCCAGTCACTGGTTTTCAGACATTGCTCCCAATTAACTAATAGCAATTTTGAAAGAAATAACATTTTTATCTCAGAAAGTTTTCTAAATACTCCAATTAACATTCAGGGTTTTTTTAAACTATTTTGCAGTGGAAAATTAAACACAACCTCAAACGAAAAATCAGAGAGAGAACACCAAACAGTTTTATGTAGCTTAAGAAAAATTGTAGAAAGCTACTACCTAATGTCATGAGAGCAGCTATCAAGAGCCATCCAGCCTGCGTGCGCTGCAGTGAAATGCGACTGTTCTGAGAAGCAGAACACAACAAATCCTCTGCTACTGCCATGATTACCTTCAAAGTAAAAGAGAAAAACACGGCATCATACCTTGGTAACTACCAAATTTTCTTTCAATACCATTTGGTATAATACTTAATCTTATTCCCTTGTACCAGATAGAATTCTATCTTCCTCACACTGTGGCAATAAACTCAGGCTCATGAAGTTGCAATTCCTGACTTCAGTACTAGTCTGGTACGGCTTCAACAGTCCTGTGGAGTACTAGGTAAGTTACTTTGCTGGTTTGTACTCTCTCTTTTATCAGTAGTAAAATGACAACTGATAGCTCCCACAGGAATATGCATTGGAAGGATAGAAGCATTCTGATACTCTATTTATGTCACTATGTATGCATGATACCTATGGATTACAGCTCAAAAGAAGTGGTGAGAGTCGTAATGATTTTTATATCCTTGTTTTACAATAAGGTCTATCATTCTCTCTGACCATTTTTCAAATCAAAAAATGCTATGATTAAACAAATAAATTAAAATAGTATAGTTAGAATTAATCCTATTTTAGCTGCTCCACAATAACTGCACGTGCCCACCATGTGCTAAATGCAAGGTGACTACACTTGTTATCAAAACACGAGCTACCTAGAACTTATACAGGGGAACACACCTTGTGTCCATGGACAATTACCACAGCATGGCTACAAATGCTGTAAGTATTCTGCAAATAGTTTCTTCAATTATGTTTCACATATAGGCTAAAAAAAATTTTTTTAAACTTGCCTTATGTCTGGTCTCCAAAACAAACTGCTCATAAATCAGTAATACAAGTCAAAAGTGTCATTATCAAAAGTATCATTAAAAGCTTCAGTATAGAAAACATTCTTCTATAAATTTTTTCACAGTTAAAATGTAATGAAAGTTTGCACATTAAAGTTTGTTTCAAGAATGTTTGAGATTTTTACACTTCCAAAACTTTATTTGAAGTCTTTTTTCCAATTTGAAAATACCAGTTTCCCCAATTCCATAATGCTACTGGGTGGTTGCAAAAGAAGAAAATTATGTGTATAGATTCCTGATAGAGTTAATATATCTGATTCTAAAATAAAATAGCACCTTTGTTAAATTATACTATTAAAAAATCACTAACAATTTAGTATACTTAAATTACCTGCAAAACATACATGCTATAAAGGATGTAATTTAGTGCTTTCTGACAATTTTTCTCTCTGTGTACTAGGAGGAATGCTTTATTTTTGAAGGATTTTTAAAAACTGAATTGTAAGCACTAGTACTGAATGCTAAATATATATATAAACTCACTAATTATTTTATTTTCTTTAGGTTCCACCTGCAACTCTAACTGCCCTCTCACAGGAAAATGCATTAATATAAAAACAGCTTCTCTACAGATCACTACTGTCTATGTTTGATATTTCCTTTTCAAAACTGAAACTGCTCTATTTAACACTGGTCTCTTTCAGTTCCTCAGAAGAGGAGCTAGTCTGGAATCTGGCAGTGTTCCTAGGAGAGACTGGAAGAGGACTTTTGTCAACTGTTCTGTTCTTCCCCCTGTCAGCTTAGCACAGAATACTGTGTGCCTCTCATATTTTCTTTTGTGCCATCCCATACCTCCTCCCTAGCCCGATTTCATCCTATTATATTCCTCTAAAAGAAATCTTTGTTAACAATTACGTTTTTTAGTTAGACTTAGGTGCATAGTATTGGAATGGCACTTCTTATCTATGTAAGTGGGCAAACTACATTCATTTTATTATCTCTGCATGGTCTTTCAGCAATCACAAAGAAAAGTTCATCAGTTGGGACTCTGAAGGTTCAGAATGTTCTCCTTAATGTCCACTGACTCTGAAACAGTTATTTGCAGAAGAGAAAATGTAAGTTTCTACATTATGAGAAGAATTAGCCTGTACTGCTGACATTTGTGATGTACCTTAGTTTTCCAAATATTAGTAACTCCATGGATAAAGTTCCCACTAAGATGGAAACAGCTCCTTGTCCCAGTCTTTATTTCTACAGCTGCATATCCTTAAAACTTCAGGGCACAGTATATCCTACCTGCACAAGTTGGTACAAGCACCTTAGACAGTGTTAATACAATAAACTGGTTTCTGTTATACTCTGTAAAACAAAATCTAAGCATGTATCTGTTGGACTTGACCAAAGATTTTCAAGATAATACATAGTTGCAGTTATTTCTGCAAGCACTGCCTAACCTGTGCACTTGAGAGTCATTGAAGGGCCTAAGAAATATTAATTTGGCTTAATCTGCGGATGAACAAGTTTCCTTTCAGGAAACTTCACAACAGGTCTTTATGTATATTTCTAATTATTTTTTATAAAAGGAAGATCTTCTCCTTTGGCAAAGTCTGATATATTTCATGTGCATGTACTCCAAAATTTTTCTCCAATACTCCAAAAGTTTTCTCACCATTAACACTGCTGAAATGTCAGCTTTCTAATTTAAGCCAGGGTCATACTGAGCCAGAATTGCAGGTTTAATCCTGCTGTAAAGAATTTGGAAAATGTGAAAAAATGTAACTACTCAAGAAATGCTTTCTCCAGGTAAACCTTTTCCTATACAGTTTGATTTAAGTCCTTATAGCTCTACAGAACTGACCTCTGCTCCAAAACAACAAACAACTTTCTCCCCTAACAAAGAAAAAAGTAGCAATATGAGTAGTTAATAAAATTGTTAGTGATATTTCCCAAGAAATGGGAATTTCTGATCCTGATACATGTGAGAAAAACACGTTTATTTCAGTTCAAAGTTGTCTTCTTGAGGAACCAAAGTATCTCATCAGTAAATTGGGTTATGTGACCACATCACAAAGAAAACTTGCAAATACCACTGCAAAAAAAGTCTAAGAACGACCTATATGTGAAGTGTTCAGACCATACCTTCCCTTTTCCATGTGGAATTCCTAAGGGACAGTGTTTTACTGCACCCAGCAAAGCGGCAACAGCAAAACTATAGCCAGTCACTGCTTCTGGGCAGGATTTCAGTGCACTAAGACGTTCAATGCACCGATCCAAGAGCAGGGACACACAGGAGGGCAATGCTACTGCAATACAGCGCAAACACCAAGCTGCTGTTAGTCTAACTGAAATGCTGGGATGCACAATGACGGAAATTACTGCTTCCAGAACCCCTGAAAAATAAAATGCGTAAACACACTTAAGAAACAGGCAAGCAGATGGTCAAACAAGCAAAAAAGTATACACAGGACTGGCAAGCATAACTCTATCGAATTTCTATACTTCTCTTGAAAAAGTACTATTGGTTTCTACTTTGATGTACTTTGTAACAAATTTAAATAATTCGATACTTAAAAAAAGAATTTATCCTGAATGAAAAATAACATTATGGAGAAAACCTAACATATTACACAGTTATCCCCCAACATGCACATAAAATATCTCTAAGTATTCTCAAGGAAGCAGAAATTCATGCCATGGATGTAGCTAAGTGAAAACAATAAAGGTAAATGAAGACACCCAACTCGACCAAAATGTTTCTTTATGAACATTATGAAGTGTTAAATCGACCTTAATGGAGTTAAATTTAATACAGACAATTTCTTTTAAAAATTAACATACAGAGAAAAGATTTGGGGGAAAAGATACAGAACTCTTTAGGCAATGCCTGAAGCTTTCCTCAGCATGTAAGGCAGCCAACTCTCCCTCTTCCCTGCCCCCACCCTTTTTTTTCTTTAAGTTTATTGGAAGAACACAGAAAATAATACAAGAACCATGGAGGATCCTGGTAAGGAGACTGAGCACCAGAATAACAGTCCTAAGAAATCAAAGAAGACCACAGTGAACAAAGGAATATAAATATATTTTGTACTCTAGTTCACAAAATAATTCAGGGCTGATACCTGTACTGGAGTCTTGCAGTAATGGTGCTGCTGTTGTTCCTAAGCCATGAATGAGACTTCCAAGTTCCTGAAGTGCACACACAAGCACATGCTGACTTGCTGTTACATCTGTCGTATTAATTTTTGTTTCCAAGTTACTGTCACTCATTGCAGCATCTGATAACGCAATACAAGAAAAACACCATGAAATCATTACCAAAATCAAACAAACAGATGGGAAAAAGGTATTTGCTAAGAGTTGTTTATATCACTAAATGAGCTTTTATCATTACCATATTTTTTGTTTTCATAAAGGGTTACCTTCACTGAGACAAGTACATTTCTTTTACTGAAATGATAGTGTAGTAGCATCTATGAGGGCAGGAGTGTAGATAAATGGAAACTACCAAATTGCTTATCTTTACATGATGGGGAACAATGGCTAGTAAGAAACATGCTATCCTCTGTCCCACCAAAAGTGACTTGAAGAAGACATGCTTTGATATAACTTGCCAGATTTTACTGCATTGTACGAAAAAAGAAAGGGCAAAAAAGAATGAAATCTTGTGAGAGCAAGCAAGCAAGAAGGCAGAGAAAGGAATAAAGAGGGAGGGAAAAATATGATGATTTTTTGAAAGGTCATCTTTTGAGACACAAATGATTATGCCAGATTAGACTTTAAACATTTAAGGTATTTAACTCAGATACAATATGCAGCTGTACACCAGGGGACAACTGGTTATGTCAGCATTCTCTTTATTTTCCCCCATAAGGACAATGGTGGAAGATCAAAAGCTTTTTCCAGAAGCAGTATACAGGACTTTTTCATGCAAGAGTGCTGTTTCCTTCAGGAGAAATGCTCATTTGTCAATTAGGAACAAATGCTTCTTTTTTAAACTTTCAGTAGTGTCAACTGCTCTGAACAGGAAGGCAGGGTCTGACTAGACATCTGTCAACTTACATTACAGTACTGTCTGTATTTTATTACTGCATATATTTATTATTTTATTTTATGTGTAATTGGTTAAAATTTCATTTGCAGAAATGGAGTGTTAAAAAATCTGTTTATACTTGTGTGAGTACACACATACAAAAACACAGACACACACAAACAAATAACCAGCCCAAACTAAAAACAAAGCAGTCCATCAAAAGCCCTCTACATTATCATGGTAATAAATCAGCACTATATGTTCCATTTCTGCAGTCTCTGGATTAGGTCGTTGGACAATCACTTAAAAAAGGAAAAACAGAGGCCCAAATAGATAATCTTGTTAGACCCGTACCCACAACTTTCTTCAGTTTCCAGATGGCCTGACAAATCTCCTTGGCAGCTGCAATCTGAGCCTTTTCCCCAAGCAGGCCTCCTACTGTAGCTCGAAGGATGAATGAAACACAGCGGCGACAGCCGATAGCATCCATCGGACTCTGAATAGCCTTAGGGTGAGACTGAGACACCAGATCTAGAATATGGGAAAGGAAGGCAGAGAAGTTCCTTTCAAGCCATTGTGCTCCTAATGTAGAGACAAATACCACATATGCCTGAAAGAGATTTGAAAAGAAACATATTTCAGAGCAAAATATCTGGAAAATCACTGCTAACTATCCCACACACTTATTTTTGAAAATCTGAACACTGCACAACTAGAACACTAGATGACTTCTACACTTACGCATCCAAACATCACAAACATTCTCACTTTTAAATATCTGAAATTTATATATATACATTTTTAAAATAATTAAAATTACTATAAAAACTGTTACACGTTGCTTCCCACTCAGCTTATTCTGTGATCCTGCCATAGTAATACTGCAGCCTGCTTTGACTGTAAGTTAACTCAAGCTGCTTGCCTATGTCATTTCATTGCAGAGTGTGAGAAATGGCAGTTTACCCTGCACAGGCACTTGTTATGTAAAACATTGTGTTTGGTCTCACTGAACAACAGCTTCCAGCTATTTAACATTCTGCACATGGAACCCAAATTTAATGTATGAATGCATTTTAAGAACTACTATGTTACAAAACTATAACCCATAACCCAGAGAAAATTTGGTTATTAAAGGGTTTGAATCAGGGAATATTTGCAGTCCCCAAGCACTGTTCTTCAACTCAATGAATTTTAATTGTTTGCCTTGCAATGGAGGTACCATAAAAAGACTATGTTTGTCACAACAAAGAGAAAGAATGCAGAGTCACTTTACAAATCTAATCACCACAAGACCATTTATTTTGCCACATAATAAGCTCCTCTACAATTGCCTTCTATGTGCATGTGTTGGATTTTTTTAATGAATAGATCAAGAAAAAGGAATACAAAAAATGAGAATATGCAAATGAACACACAAAATTTCTCATAAGGAAGTTCACAACTACTACTTATATCAACCAATTTCTGTATTTGCCTAACACATACTTTGTCTTGTGTCTTACATTAACAACAATACCACTCATGTAAAAGAAAGTGAACTACTGTAGACAAAATAATTGTACTATTGGATCCAGCTTATTGTTCTTGACACATATTACTTAGGCTTCATAATGCATCAGTACATTACCCTGGTTTAACAAATTTGAAAACTGAGGAATTTAACAGGATAAAGACTTGTGAAGAGTGATACTGCCATGGTTTCGTTTTAACCTCTGTCTTGAACCTGGCAGCGTCTTAAACAAATATAAAATCTTCCGTATGTAAGAAGCAATCTTCAGTGACTTTCTTATTTTTAAATTCATAATAAGCTGCAACTCATTAATTAATACATTTTATAACTGTGTTTTCTATTCACAAGCACTGATAAATTCACAATTTTTCAAGCTTTTCTTAGAGAAACATTGCACAGTTTTAACTGTTCTGGCACAGTCAGAGTGTATCATCTAGCACAGATACTATTGTGTTAACACAGAAATCCATGGAAAAGGAGACAACTTCCAAAAACCACTACAAATAGTCAAAACATCAAACTGAGATATCTATACCTGGAAAACTACTAAAACTACCAGGTATATACAGAACAGCCTAAGAATCTGGCGTGGATTTTCTAACCAAGTAACTGTCAAGGTATTATTGTTCCCCAGCTTTTCTGTTCTCTCTGCCAGAAGTTAATGCCTCCACTCAGCATGCCCGGCTCACAGAAGACAATCTGTGGGAACCTTCTAGCTGTTTCAGTGCAAAGTCTGGCAGCTTGTATCAGTAATTCAAGCTAATTTAAAGATCGTTTGTACTGCAGGAGTTGAAATGTACCGAAAAATTGCCTTACTGGCAAAGGTGGTTATCGTATAGCTGTGGGACAGCAACACACTAAAATAATCACAGATGTCTGATACGTAAATGTGCATCATCACCTTTAGTCTTGATTCACAGGTTTCACATTTGAGTATCTACACCTTAGCATGTTTATATTTAAGATAATATTTACACGACAAAGCCAACCTGGTATTATCTGAAAAAATGTATACTGCTATTACCAGCATGCACTACATGGTCTGACTTCAGTCCTGTTCAGTGAACAAGATTCTATCCTTTGAGCATGCTGAAACACAGCAAAACAGATGTTGTTTTCTTCCCTCTAAATTGTGTTTTCTGCTAGTTTTCATACACTTGCTCAAAGCAAACCCATTATTTCAGACCTGGTTTTGGAATGTCCCTATACAGAAGGAAACTATTCCAATTCCAAAAATTTTTTGTAACTTCTGCCTTTAATTTTTAGAAATAAGGAAATAAGTTTTAAATTAAAAATTTGAGGAATTTATTTATATCACTCATTTGAAATTCATACCATGTGATGCTCTCACAAGCAATACATATTTAATTTTTAAAATTTCAAACTATCAGGTAAACAATAAGCAACATTAGAAATCTTTTTTCCTTTCCTTTCTAGCATAACTCAAGATGTAAATCCTTATTTTAAAGTATATGCATTTAATCACAGATACAAAAAGGGATGAAAGGAGAGATATATGCAGAGCAAAGCAATTATACAAATGTTAAGCAATCTCAGAAAATCATAAGTAACGTAATCCAAACCTGGGTGACTCCAACTCTAACATCTCTGCTGACTGAACTGGTCCCTTTCAACATATCTCCACTGGCTCGTAGAAATCCACAACTTCCACGCAGAAATCCAGTTCCCAATAGCTCCATCACATCTTCCAAAGAGGTTCTGCGGAAGTTATGCTTGGTGGATGCTAAAAGTAGATGTAAATCTTTAGAGGAATAGTTCCAAAATCTCGCTACTTTTTAGAACTAGAGAGTTTCAACTCTCATCATTTTAGAAAATAATTTGCGCAAATTCAGTAGCACAATCAAATCCTAATACTGTTTGAGAATAACTTCACAACAGAAACTGAGACATTTTAGTGCTCAGTGCTCCAGGAAACCACAATATTTCTCAGTTTTTCTGCTTTAGCTACCTTTAAGTAGCTTAAGCCATTACTTAACATGCATACTTACATTTACCCACCCTCAGTATTTACCATCTATTCTACCTCTGCAAAAAGGTCTGTATGGTCTACTCCTACCATCCATACCTTCATGAAAGCCCTGACTCTTACATATTCCAGCTTACCAGCAAAGACAACCTCTCTTCCAAACTTCAGACAGGGCAGATGCCCTTCTGCTACCTTTAGCCAGGTAAGGGCACAGCTACAGGTTTTCTTAGAAATAAAATTAACTCACCTTAGCATTAAGACAGCTATCTAAAGGAGTGAGAATAATACAAAATGCTTGCAATCACCTAGGAGAATTATGTATCCCCAGTTCCTCTTCCATTGCTTTATTTATTGATAGAAAGCTCATTTAAAATACATGCTGGGACATGTATGTGCAAACTTAGCATGATGACAGCACACTGTCAAAAATTTTCACTGCATTTTTCATTCTCTTTCAGGGATTGAAATGAGAAAAGGAATGAGAGGATTTGAGATAATCATGTCCAGAAAAAAAAAAATTAAAAAACGTCCTCAGTATCAGCAGGATATCAGATACAGTGCACAAATTTCAGGACTATGAACTTCTTCATGTACTGCTCCCTTCACCTCTCCCCCAGCCTCTTCTAGTCCCCATCTAGCTTCTGTCTCACTTAGCTCTAACTTCTTTTTAATTAGGAATAACTAAAATAAGGTCAAAACCCCTTGAAATAGCTTCTTATATAACCTTATCTTAGTGCTTTACAAATAACAACTACATTGCTTACATAGATTAAAGACAACTACTGAGTCTATAAATAGGTCAGAATATTATATTTTTTACTTTATTGAGAAAAGATAAGTGCTGATTTTTTTTCTGTAACACAGTACTCATCTCCCAAAGATCCTTAGGAAAATACTTTAGAAATCAAGACTTCAGAGTCTACAGTGCAAATACACAGCCTCAAGTATTTTGAAAGATGGTAAGTTGGGCTTAAAGGCATGTCATTTTGTCATTTGCTGCTTATTCTTCTGAAGGTTTTCTCTGCTGCCATTAAAAGCAGAACAAACAGTCTCAATCACACTTATCCTTCATCCAGTTATATTTTTCTCAGATTACAGTTAGATATTTAGCTTTGGGCTTCCATGACTGTACTAAAACCACTCAGTCTGAATCACACCAAGTATTAGAGATGATAACTGTGCCAGGATCCTTCAGTTAGCTCAAGTACTGTCTTTCAGCAAAAACTGTAACATGGCTGTTTGAACAAAACTGCATGCTAATTTGTGCTTCTGATCATATGTGTACTGCTATCCACTGACAATCCAGATGCGGTATCGATTACTGCAGAAAAACAGCTTGAAGGTATCTTTAACTTCTTAGTTTGACACAGAGACACTGCCTCAAATCTTATTTCTTCTACATCGCTAAAATTAATCTTGCTTTTAAATACCTGAGGTTACTAATTTCTCTCCATACTATAGCAACCTTATAGTGGACAAGAAGTTTTACCCAATACTTTTCCTTTTTTATTCAGGCTACATCAGAACTTGAGAGTTTCTTATCATCTGACAGATTTTTACAGAAGATGAATCAGCAAAGAAAGTACATACTTTACCTGTTGATGGCTTAGATGTTAGAGCTCTAGCCAATACTGTGCCTAAAAGTTTTGAAACTGCTAATCGTACATCATAATTGGAACCTTCAAAGGATTTGAAACATAAGGTCACAACGCTATCCAGGTCTGTACTCCACATAAACATTGCTTCATTCTGAAGTTCAAGAAGACACTAGACAAAAAGAGGGAAATAAAAGTGTTCTACATGGAAAAGCACTCAGTAAAAATTTAGGTTGCTACATAATGCACTGAGTTCCCCCTAATAAAATAAGCATCTTGCTTCAAACTGGAATGACTTGAGCTTTTGCTGCCAAGTTAATATCAAAGAAATAAAGCTAAGCAAACAATGTATTTACTCTTGTGTTCATCAATCATTAAAACAGAATTTTATTTAGGGAGTTACTTGGTCAAAACAGCTATTGGAGAAGTTTACCTTTGCAGCAGCACAGCGGACTGCCATGGATCGATCTGTCAAGCACGATCGGGCAGCTTTGTAAATATCTCTATGACAGGGGATAGCAGCAGCTCCTAAACCATTTAATATATTTTGCAAACTAAGCATGATTTCATAACGACCTTGAGACTGAAAAATAAAAAAGAGAATTGTTAAAGTTTTGTAACTTTAAGTTCCTTGGAAATACAAAATGCCAGCTACTGACATAGGTAAACAGTGGTTGGGTTTTTTAGAGAACTATTTATGCTGAAATAAGTTAAAGCAGATCACTTGCTCTAAAACTCTACAAGCAAATTAAAATAGTAATTCTGTGTTCCATTGAAAGTTACTAATTACAAGTATAAAACTCAAAACATTAAGTGTGACCTACAGAAAAAATATTCTCATTAACAATGTAATTAAATTTTCTAATTTATCAAGTACTTTCATGAAATCAGATTAAGAAAAACTGTGATCCATTCATGTATAGTCATAATCCATTAACTCTCTAGTACTTCTTTGGAATTTAGACACTGATTTTTATCTGACTTTCCACAATTTTTTTCTCATATTTTGGTGTCATGCATTTTCCCTTATTCATTGGTCCAGCTACTGACAGTAAACATCCAGTTACTTTTCCAATCATTTTTTAAACATGCTGTTCCAATACCTCTGCATTCTTCATTGCTTTAAGCACATTCCCAACGGTGTCAGTAAAACTGTTTCCCAAAATTCTTCCCAGTTTTTTGTATAAATAGCCCAAGCATACCACCGCAGCACTAAAACAAAAGCAAATCCAAAGACGCATGAAAATGGATGCAGTAAGAGATGAAAGGGATTAAGATGACTAATGTAATCAATGGGCACACAGCAAAATAACTAAATAGCATGTTCCAAAAATGTAAATGGATTATCAAAAGGCAAAAAAATGGTCTGTATATGGCACATACCCTCTAGAATAAATGTGCATATAAGGGTTGTGAAGATAACTTGGATAACAGAGGAATTCAGGTAAGACAATCTTCCAATCAATTTTACAATAGGAATACCTTTTTCATATCCACCTTTAAACCTTAACATTAATTTCTTACTAAGCATGCTCTGTGTCATGCTACAGCGGATGCTGTCAAAAGCAGCCAGGGACAGTTTTACTTACAACCTGATGGTCAATAGTAGACTGCAAATGGTCTAGTAATTACAATTCTGTCATTTTTGTATAACAATACATAATAAGGAAACACCTTGAAGGAAATAAAACCATAAACTTGTGTCCTTTTCACTGTAGACAGATTCTGAATTTAGCTTTCAGGTGAAATACCTGACAACTGGACTCCGTGTGCTCATTGGCCTCTCCTTTAGCAAAAGCCAATATTGCTAATATTGAGGGAAAAAAAAAGAAAAAAAAAGTTGCCTAATGAAAGAGCATTTTCCTTTGAATAATTAGTTAATGAAAACACTTTGGTTTTGTATTGACAGATCTATAATTAAACCAATTAATTTCATGAATACAAGGAAAAAAGGAATTATATCTTTAATCAGCTTTCAGCTCTTTGCCAGATCTACTTAAACATGCAGACATTGCTCAGCATCCCTTCAACAAAACAACATGTTGCTTATTCCCTAATTGAATTTAAGTTTTGCATAAATAATTGTAATATCTTGTACTGAATATATTCTTAATTAGAAAAATACATTTAGTATTTACTGTAATTCCCTAAATGCACAGTACAGTAAGAAAAACAAAACCAGTATCCTTTATCTCTTATCATACCAAAATACTACTTTCATTAAAAACCCATTTTTCATTATTGCTTTTATCTAACTCAGTACACACCAACAGTTTGGATTTAAATTTTGTTCATGGTGTGCCTGGGCATAAAATTACATTTTTCTCATTTTACTTCTAAATTGAGCATCTGATGGTCACAGGTACTCTCCTTAATTAGCTTCAAGACTAAATAAAATCTATTTTGCATCATAATTTGAAGAAGGAATATTTAACAAACATATACAAAACAAAAAAAACAGAACTACATTATTAGTTTATGTTATAACCTGCAAACACTCTTACAAGTTTGGATGTACTGCCATATGTTTAAGTGTTGTATGAAAGCGTGGATCAGTGTTGGACAGTGATTTCTAGCACCAAAGTGGCCATATTTGTTGATAAGTAACATCTAGTCAATTAAAAATGAGAATCAGGTTATTTCTGCACATCAACATTTAAGTTTTTATGACAGTTCAAAGCACAGGACTCAGGAAGCTGTTCTACCTGCCTTCTAGGATTGTATCATGGCTCTACTTGTCTATTTTCTTTTTCCACAAATGTTTTTTTCACTAAGTCCAAACTATATTAATTATGCAATCACTTGAACTGCCAAATTGTAAGAATCAGCCAGAAGTTTCCAAGAAAACCTATAAAAGTATATAAACTTTGCAGGTAAAATCTTCTCTGCCCATGTTTTACCTCCCTAGCAGCACACCTCCATCTTGATATACAAAAGATACATCTAAACTGTTTACCGACAAATTTTACCTAAATAATTGTACTTGGAGAAGGAAAATCTAGAATTAAGGTACTTAAACATGTGGCAAAATAACACTGAGATCAGCTATGACAGTTTGCAGACCAGGCAAATGCTTATAGTTTAAAAGCAGCCCTTGTGAATATTTTAATAACTTCATAATTTAAAGTGAAGTAATAAGCTGCTTTCAGGCTGCATGACCTGTTTATCTGATTTGGTATAGCATTCACATCACGATGAATTTTAGTAGCAGATGAGTACCTAACTAAGGTTGTGATTAAAATGCTTCCCTAAACCATTTCCATTTTCTATGTATATGAAAGAAGAAAAATGATAATTTATGAGACAAGAGACCAATTCACTGGAATGTGTATTTAAAGGAGTTCCCAGGTGTACCAACATATTGTGAACACTGACGGTGAAGTGTTGCTATGAGACAACATGGGCATGCATGCTAAATAAGGACAGATGGCAAACAAAGACAACACTTTAATCAAGATTAAATAAAAAAAAAGCAGCTTTTCTACACTAACAAGTATTTCATATATTTGCAGCCCAAGATGAAAGGTTTTATTCAATTTCTGTAGCTTATTGTCTCTATGTCAGTTCTATCAGAAATCCCTTCACCAAAACTTCTTTGAAGAAAACCATATATTACTGTTACCTTTTGCTCCATCTCTTATTTCCTCTCCTCACCACTGCCTACATATCCAGGAAGATTCTGAACACTGCCACCTCTCTCTTTCTCCCCCAGCTACTACTCTGCATTCTGACTCAGGTTTTCTGCCATTTCTGCTTTACTGCCAACAGACTCCATCCACCCTCCTTGCTATGCCAACATCATCCCAATTCCTCCAGTGTGGCATATTGCAGCTGAAGCAAGGAAGACCTGCAGAGCTCTGAACTGCAACTCAACTATAAGGTTAATGCATATTACTGTTGAGGAAGTAGTAAAGCAGTAACTTACTTTGCAAAACAACCTTTATCACAAACTTGTTCTTAACTCAGAAGACTGCACAAGAGGTCAGTTGGAACAAGAGGGAAACAAACAAACAAAAGTGTGTTGGAAAATACAACTGACTCCCTGCAAAATCCATTTTCAGGAATCTTTACTTGGGTTGTCAGAAACAGGTTTAGCATGCAAAGTAAAGGAAGAAGACAGATTCTGCTCTGCTTTCAATACTGCATCATTAATGCACAATGATGTCTTACTATCTAATGCACAATGATGTTTTACTATCTCTACCTTTGTCTTTAATTTTCTTCACTATAGTGAGAGATGTGCATCATTTCAAGAATGAAGGTTATTCGTAACATTTCTGCACATAAAGATTTGGTTTCACAATCTGAAGTAACAGTTCATATTTCTCTGCGCTGTTGGTTAGGCTTTAGGTATTAAGTTACAAACATTTCAGATGTTTCTAACTATATCCAGTTTCCCAGTTGGATTAAGATATGTACTCAGTAACTGTCTTTTGTACCTGGAGTTGTACTTGTCTGTTTTACTGCTCTTCTCAGCACTTTAATTACCTTCTCCTTGTTTTTCAAACACCTGCCCTTGCATAACTCTGTTATCCATTGCACGTATTCTCCCCGGCCTGATTTTCAATTGTCTGGCTGGAGACCACCAAGTGTGTTCTACCCTTTTGGTTCCTGATGCACACGTACAACATGTAGTACTAGCACAATCTCTGTTTTATTATGTATCCTGTGGTAGTGAACTCAGACGCATTTCACCATGTAAATCTGTCTCATTATTGGTGGATTAGAAATTTGGGGTAAAAAAAAATACTTACAGTTTTGTAGGCAGATAACTTGGTGAGTCATCTTTACTCCGAATGAGTTCATTGCATTTGTCAATTGTTTGGTAAACAGAGAAAGTGTCTCCAGTGCTATAAAGTACAGCTAAATTCTTGGCAAGAAGCCGTCTGGTAGGAGGTCCTGGTGAATTGTTTAATAAAGAAGTCAATTGTTCAACCAGTTTCTTCTGGTTTTCCCTTATATCAGCCTGGAAATAAAACCAGTAACCAGTTAAAATTCAGTTACATTTAAAAGTTAGTTACAGATACTTAATGTAAATTATCTTTACTTTTTATTATTACCATTCTGACAATGACATTCTTAATTACAAATGAACATTTTATTGCACTTTTAAGTATTTTATTCTTCTTAAAAAAACCAACACTTTTTTCAGAGCATGGTTATGTCTAGAAGCATTTCAAGTGTGTTTTCCCTGTGGCATTTGTATACTTAGATCTTTCTAAAGCAAAGTTGCCTTTTCTTGTTTTTTTTATGCCTGCTTTAAGTTAAACAACTCATATAGTAAGTTTAAGAACTTTAAAGAAGAACTTTAGTTGAGCTTCAAGAACATGAGCATTAGAAAGGAAAGAACTTCCCTCAAAACAATCATCTTGTCTTACATAAATTTTTCTAATACTCTTAAAAAAAAAAGAACCTGGCACTGTATTTAATTTACATAATTTCATCACAAATTACAACACTTGAATAGCATTATTTTGGTTGGTGTACTCTTACATGTCTACATAACCTACTTAAAGTACACTAAACAGTGAATCAAACAATTGAATAGCTGGCTGGAAAAAGGTATTTTATCATTTGATTAGGAAAATTTTTTAAAAAACCCAACAAGATAAATACGTTATATTCCTGGTCGCTAGAGGAATATCAAATAATTGTGCAACACTAGGTGGAAACATAAGTGATATTCTTCAACGGGGCTGCAAAATCTTGCAGTAATAATATGAGTTAAAAAATAATTAAAATTCCATTCATTGGACAAGTGGCTCTGTCGCTTGAAGGACTGTGACCAAGAATTTGTAACATTTAGAAAACTGCTGCTAACACTGAATATTCTTTCATTTCTTGTGAATAAAAGACATGAGGCAAATGAAATTGAATACTGCTCTTTGATTTTAAACAAAATAACAAAAAGGCTTTTCTTCTCAAGTCTCATTACACTTACTCTGCTAGTCACCGGTAAAAGTTTATCCAAAAACTGTAACCATTCAAAAATGAACTCTGCTTTTTGAAATTCACCAAGCTGGTTGTACGCTTCTTCATTAAGTAGTAAACTGTGAGCTAACTCCATTCCTGGAAATTTTCCTCAAATCTCCCAAATACTGTGGAATGAAAAAAAAACCCAACAAACTCCAAAACGATGTTAATCAGTTGTCTTCTTCATTAATATCTGGTGAATCAGAAGTTTGAACATCTAAACAGAAAAAGGAAGTTAACAGAAAGTCAAAAATTACATCATATATTATGCTTGACTTATTAAAATGAAATTTTCAAAGGAAAATTTAATATAAAGAATAAATTATAGCAGATTAATTTAGATGTCTTTAGTAATACCTAATGTTTTTGAAATGAGATAATGGTATTGACAGAGTATGTCAGTTAAAGTTAAATATACTTCAGAATATATTAGGGGAGTTCTCACTGATCTACTCATTTTCTTTCACCTTGTTTTGCATGAAGTGAGGTTTTCTAGTCCGTGATCACACATATACCTGAAAGTAATGACCAACTGACTCCAAACATAATGACTTTGCTATCAAGAATGAAGTGCAGCAAATCTGCAACCAACATCTGACAAACTCCTGTTAATTTTATTCATAAATATAAGTGCTAACATATTATTCAAACACTTTAGGTATTCTCAGTGCCAAGCAAGGCATAAAAAATCCACAGAATTTCATTGCAGAACAAACCTCTAATGCTCTTTTTTAGGAGAGTAAAACAAAACGAAACATGAAAAAAAAAGGTTTCAAAACTCAAATTTCAAAAGAAGTTATGTTTCGCTTATGTCTTTCAGACTGTTTTGAGAATTTCCACATTGCTGACAAGCAAACCAAAATGAAAAATACTTCTAATGATATCTTCCCACCCTAATATTTAAATGCCATACAGCCTTAAAATACAAAATAGGATAGTCTGTAGGCTTAATGAATAAAAACAGTCAGGGAGATTCTGGTAAAATGTCAGCCATATTTTAAACTCCCAAACAAGTTATCCTTTTCAGAGGTCAATAAGGCTGCTGAACACAGTTTTTCCTATGCAGTAACAATATTATAGTGTAAAATGATCCATCAAACAGTAAATGGGCGATACAAAGCATTGGTAAATAATTCAGTACTCAGGTTGTCATCAAATGAACAGCAGGTTACCTTTACCATTTTCTCCACATTTTAATGTAAAATTTACTCACAAAACAATTAGTCATATCTAATTTACTATAATGAACTTTCACTTCTAATCTACCTCAAATACCAAGCAGCTTGACAAGGCACCAAACTATAAAATGACAAACATATACAAATATACACAGCACATTATACCCATACATATTTTGTCTGCCTAGGTACGTAGAAGTTCACATTTTGTCTCACTCCTACAACACTCAGAGAATTTATCTCTATCCTCACATATTTTGAAACACACACCAAAAAAGCCAGATTACATATTTCCCTGAATATTTTAGTAGAGTCATCACTGCTCAGCATGAAAATGACATGTATACATCACAAATGGCCCTTTTTTTCCTCACCCAAAGCCTGTTCCAATGTCTACCATTCCTAAACCAGTTGCTACCACAGCAACTTATCCAATTTACATAAGCAGCTCAGGATTACAACTCAGAGTTGCTTTCCCTAACTGAAAAGATCACGTTGTTGTCAGACATTGGCACTTAACTTACCTAGCAGGTAATTTCTCCTCATTGTAAAAACTGTCTCTGTGCTGCTCCAGGTTTTTGGGTAATGGATGTTAAGAACTCTATTTTCTAGGAAAATAATTGACACAAAGATCAACTTTAGGAAAGAAAGTACATGAGATACAAGCGTCACATCTGCGGAAAACAAGAATTGCAAAGTCTTGCAATACTAACAGTTTTTATTAAGTAATAGCTCACCAAAAAAAGATGGGAGCTCCATAAATATTATTAGCTTTTTATATCTTATGTTTAAATTGGGCAGACGCACAAAATACACCATACAGCTGGGTTAATTTAACTACTGAAACCACCTTTCTTATTTCTGTTTCTTTAACTCAGTTTCATTCTAAACCAGAAAAAAGTAAGTTCAAACAGCATAATACCATAATTATTTTCTAGAAAGACTATTTCAGTGCTTTTATGAGACCTACATTACTTCAATATGTCTAAAAAAGCATAGGTGCAAAATATTTATTATATTGGTCTGGAATGCTATAATAAATGGCCATAAACAACATGACAACAGTCATGACAAAACCAACAATCAGCAGAGCTGGCAAAGGTGATTCAACTGTTCTGAAAAATTCAGGTACAATAACTGTTGATACAAGACATGAGGATTATCAATCCATTCTCATACTACAAGACAAAGTTTTAATATTAGAATCCATGGGCAAAATCATTTCCTTTTAAAACTCATTCAACTAGAACTTATTCTGGCAGGACATGAAATACAAGTTGCATGCTATTTTAAAAGCATTCACTTTTCAAACAATCTTGGAAAGACTGATGTTGAAAACAAATCAAAAGCACATGTAGATATCAGAGTAATCCAAACTTCTTTCAGCCTGGTGAACCACTGGTCAGCCTGCTGAAGGGAAGGTTCAAGGTGACCTAATAACAGATTTCACAAGGGAAGATTACCAAGAAGACGAAGAGAGGTTCTTGTCTTCATAATTTAAACAAGGAAGCTTCCATCTTGATAGGAAATAAAAAGATTTTCACTGTAAGAATTATCATCCCCTGGGACTGGTGTTGAGAAATTGCAGAACCAGCACCCTCAGGGGTTCCTAACACTTGACTGGACAAAGCCCTAAGCAATAGCATCTAAGTCATTATTTTAACTTGTTTCTAAATTAGACACTTCAATTGTATAAGAACACATTTGCAAAAACAATCTAGATTTATTTATTTATTTTTAGCCTAGATTAAAGAAAAAGTCTTATGGTGTATTTGCTGATCTTTATAATGAACACCTGCTAACATGGCCAGAAACACTAGCATTTCTCAAAGGAAAAACTATTAGTACTGAATTACAAAGGCTGACTGCTTATTATGCAAGAATTAGTTTTGTAGAAACAGAACTTCCCATGCAGCAAAAAAAAAATTAAAAAAAAAAAATCCCAGACCTGATCTTAACAGTGCTGATCAACAAGCAAACCTTGATTCCACAAACCTGCACAGAAAGCAGTATACTCGCTACTCTATGCAAAAACCTTATCCCAAACACTTATTAAGGCTCCCTTCAATAAGCTGGAAGCCTGCACACCAGGGATAATTACAAAGCTCTAAAAGCAATGATAAAAAAAGGACACATGCATACAAACTCGTGAGAAGAAAGGCAAGAATGTAGGGCATTAAATTTTACTGCAGCATATAGGTCTTGCAGTCAGAGCAGAGAACAACGCAAAAAGCACAGTGCTTCCACGGCTCTGCAAAGCTGAACGCAGGCACACAACATGGGACAAGCTGCATTTGATTAAAAATAAATATGTCCTTCTTATGTATACAAGACGTTACCAGGCAATTTCTAAGTGTAGAAGAAAACATCAAACCCAAAGCCATGCTGTCCAGACACGGGTGGGACTCTGCTCTAAATCAGAGGCGTGGCGTAGCCATGCGCTGGGCCAGGCGAGCACCAGGGAAGACTGAGTGTTATGTCAGCCCGTGTAGCTGCCTGGCTTCACCATGCACCAATAAATCCATGCAAGTACAACCTACGTGTGTAAAAGACGCACCTGTATTTACATGGAACCTATGTTTAGAAATGTTGAATTATTTGATAGTGCTTTTCCCCTGGTGTTATTGTTGTTGTTGTTATTATTATTATTATTATTATTATTATTATTATTATTATTATTATTATTATTATTAATGTTTCTCAATATTTAAAAGAAATCTGGGGAAAAAACCCTGAAATTTAATTAAATGAGAAGTATACTACGCCATCAACCAAAATGAAAAGGCATACAGCACAGATGCCTGACGAAATCTCCATTTGCCAACCAGCATGACGTACCATCCATTTGGTTTTGTCTTCAGGTTACCAAAGCAATTACATGAACTACTTTCCCATCAATACTACAAGAACAGATCAATTAAAAATCCCTCTTTTTTGTCCTGTGAGGTAAGTGTATTTTACATTTATGCTATGCTACAAAACTGGGACAAAGATTTATTGGACACGGCAGAAGTTGCTCCTACTCATTACTAACAAAAAATTTTTCATTTATCAACTGCCAATTTGGCAAGCAGGATAGTTCAAGACTGGTCAGAAAAGAGCTCAGAAAAGCTCTTAGAGCAAGCACTAGATGGAACGCCACCCTGTAAATTGAAAGGAATATAGGGTGAATCAAGCATTAAAAGGCAACAGCAATTGAGTTTTTGATGTTCCTGACAAAATACAATGAGAAAAAAGGGACCTGTAGTCTTCTTTAACTAAAAGGTGACTCATCCAGGGTAAGACTGCTCTGAGTGGCTGCCTTTAGCAATGGTTTTTCAAACATGAGAACCAACAGATCAACCATGACAAAGTTATAACAGAGTAAAAAACCCACATAGATCTGTTATGCGTATCAAATTCATTCTGAGCTAGGTAATCTCAGGCTTTAAAAGATGAGGGAAGCAGACCATACATTGCTGTACATTTCACATGGAAGTCTAAGACAAGAATTATAACACTACCAATGAAAAAGCCATGAGCAATAGTGGCAACTTAACGAATTTTACTTCTCCCTTTTCTTCCAACTCTTGGCATATTTGCTTCAGGATGAAAAATAAAAAGTACCAGAAAAAGCAGACTCCTAACTGATCTCTCACTAAAAAAAATCAGCCTTTAAATGATGACTCATTATTTCAGTGAAGATCTACACAAGTAATGGAAACTACCACTCTGATCAAGTTTGTACTTACAAACTTATTTTCTTTTGAAATTTCACATTTGATCTCTGATTGTTCCAGCAGTTTGCCTCTCTTTGCCAGGAACAAGAACTACTCAAACAGAAACAGGTTAACCTCAGCTCTCTGAGTATGATGCTCAGGTGAGGATTTAATGTACAGTCTAGATTAGGGTCTAAGTCCTTTACACCAACTAAGCAGTGAAGAAAATAATGTGCCATTTAACTTACCTTAATAATAATTATTTATATTTTTCTAACTTCAAAAGTATTATCATAATTCTGCATTCAATCTCATATAAGTTAATAAATCTGTGGGTTCAATTTTGTACAAATGACTAATGTAGCAGAGAAGCAAATGCATATTATTCTTCTAAGAAATTACTGCTGTTATTCATTGACATTAATGAGTAACAGTAAAAAAAGAATAATGAATAATAGTAATGAATAAGATGAAAAATGACCAGTAATAAAAACCAGTGTTTTCATAACAGCTGCCATTGGGCTGACTACACACTCAATGCCATAACAATGCCACTGCTGAAAACCAGAGCTGAAGCACATTTGTTAGCTTCAAGTTGACCCTCACTGCACCACACTGGTAATTTAACTGACTTCAAATCCACGGTTTTTTCTTCAGAAAGCAAGATTTATTATAATCTGTCTAACAAGTAAACCAATATGTTTAAGAGAAAGCCTTCCAGCCTGACGCGTTTAGTTCTAGCCACTAACAGTTGAGATCAATGTTTCTCCTGCAGCACTGTTTTAAAAGTTTAATGGGATGATCGTTACCAGTGCATCCGAGCTGACTGCATGGAGAGACATCGATGCTCAAGCCTTTGTTATGCCCTTGCACACACCTGTTTAGAGTGTCTCCCAAACATAAACAAAACTCCTGCCCAGCTCCCTTGGACTTACTTCTGACAAGAGAAACTGAGTATGATGGTCTTTGCCAGCTGGGCAGAAAAACCTTAAAGCACCAGCCAAATTCAGCTACTAATGAATGAAACACAGACCAAAATCCAATAGTTACAAGGTATTGTTTATTCTAGTAGGCAAACATAAAGAGGCAGTCAGGTCTGGAGAAGGCAAAAAGTACAGGATCAAACTCCCAGCAACTTCAAATGGGAGATATGATTCAATAGTGATAGAATCTCAGTAATTTCATAAGGAATTTAAAAAGAACTAAAATTCCACCTTAAATGAGCTTGGAGTTCATATACTGGAAATATACTGAAGTGGGAATATTCAACAGATAAAGGTATTTATAACTACTGAAAACACACGGCTGTCTTTGTTTACTTACTGACTTCTACAAACTATTACCAACTAACTCACAGAAGCAAAGTCTGCCTCAAAATCTTCACTTAGAGAAGGCAGAGCTAAATGAAAGCTAAATAAAGTATAAGTGAATCAATACTTCCACATCCCTTCTGTGGCAGGATCCTCATAGTTCAGCCAACTTGTGCCTTTTCTCTATATACATAAGCCTTAAAATTTTTGCTCCACAGAGCTACATGAAGCAATAGCAGGTAACTGCTGGTCCCAACATAACAGAGACCCCTCTGTATGTATTTTATGTTCAGCAGTGCTAATCACTCTTCGATTCTCATTCAATCAAAATTAAAAGCTGGGAATTTCATGTGCCCTTTCACTGCTTTCTAGTATGTATTTTCAAAGAAAAATACAAGTAAATGTAGGAAATTTCAGCACCAAGGCAAGAAGAAGGGGGCAGGGAGACAAAGAGAAAGTTAATCCCCCTCAAGACTGTTTCTTCAGCAGAAACATTGGTATGTTTAACTGATTAAATTCTTGATGAAGAGGATTGAGAAGAACTCATGAAACCAGAGCCCAGTCTTTCAAGGCATACACACACATTCTTGAATTTGTCACTGATTGGTCTCATCAATTTGGGCCAAATTACTACTTGGCATCAAACAGACAAGTGCTTTTCATCCAAAATGAATACACTGGCATAAAAATGCCAGGTATTTTGCAGTGTTCTGTTACATTGGTCAGCAGTGGGGAAATTTGAAGCCAAGCACAGAGAAGACGGGACCAACCATGTTTGACAGCAGTTTGCAAGAATACGCCATAAGAGAAAGTCATCACAAGACCACAGCTCAGAGCACATGGAAAAGAATACCAGGCCACAGAGGAGAAGGTCCAAAATTTTAAGGCCTTTAAATCAAGCAAAACTGTAACTCTTAATATCAAATTTTAAGTGCATTAGCACGTGAAAAACATACCAAATAAATCTAACCATTTTGTGTATATTCTATGCTGTAGAGGGATTCAGTTTCCCTCACAAATCAAACTATCTTTGTTTTTAAATAAAAACATGTACACATTTGCATCATGTGCTTTCCCAAAGAGCAAAAAGCAATGAAGAATCTGTCTGACTACAAGCAACAAAAAATAACAGATTATTGCAAAACCACATCCACTTCCTCTAATTTTTGCTGAAGATTTCAGACTAGGACAACTTCCACTTAGGTCACATTTTTGTATGCAATTATTCTGCTTAGAAACATGATTCTGAAATCATAGGTGTTGAAAGAAAACACTTTTCTTTCAGTCTTTCCGCTCAATAGTGCTCTGGATGAAGCAATTTCCCCCAGGAAAGCTATGTATCTATTTTCTCACCAAAAATTTGGTAGCATTTATGCAGGTACTCGTTAAGGATGCAATCCAAGTGCATCTTCATAGATTGAATGTTCCACGTATGTAGGTCTTGCTGTGTTCACACAGTGTTTCAGGCTGTACTAAAGAACAAATACCATGGAGCCCAAACAGAATTCTTGTTAGCTTCTCAGCTGCTTTCATTTGTGTTGCAAAACAAAGGGGTTGTATTTTGATGTTTTGTGAACAATGATGCTCATACGAAGCACTTGTTTACGCCCACAGGAACAGTTCCGAGTGACTGGTTTTCCTACCAAAATGCTTATTAACTGTTACTGATTTCCAAGTTTCAGAGGAATTACCCTGTATCTGAAAGAGCAATAAAGCTAAAGGCAACAAAGACCTAAGTGAAATCTATCAGAATCCTGGCTCTGGGCTTCCTGGTTTTAAGAATATTCACACAAAGAATGTGACCACCCACAACCCTCATACATAACAGTGACATTGATAAGAACTACAACACAATATACATTTGCTGAAGTGTGAAAGAAATGACAAGACAATGTCTTCTAGAAATGCTGAACGATTTCTGTGAAGTTTTGAGGACAAAGCTTGACATAATGAGAGAAAAATGCCCTGACAAAAGTGCCTGAAAATGCAATAGTTGTTTTAGCAATTCAAAATATTAAAGACTTTTTTTTTTAAATTGGAAGACATTCATTCATTATGTTAAAAAATACATACACTTTGCTTTCATGTTTCTTATCATCACTTTAATTTTTATCTTCACATGAGAAGAATTATTCCAGGAAACCAAGAAACAGCAACATTCGGTTACTGAGAAATATAAACAGCCATTTCCTGAGCTGCATAGTGGGTCCTACTGGCACACTCTGTCCACTCTAGCCCTCACAACTCTTGAATATTATTTTGGGTTCCTTTTTGAAAGTTTCAGTCAAAAGATAGACTTGGCTCCATTACAGGGACCTCAGAATATTATTTTGTTTACAGTCAACCTGGCAAACTGCATATAAATAATTAATCAATGCTTCTAATAGTCAGAAAAACAGTGTCATATCTGGAAGTCCAATACTGACAAGGTGAGTTTAAAAATGTTTCTTTTTCCCTGACACTGGACTAAGTAAACTTCAAAAAACAGTAACTAGCTTCAGTCTGAATCAAAATGCATAGAATGCTTTGGGTTTATTTCTTTGCAGGTTTGAAACCTGGCGTGATAGCAAGGCAAGTGCATGAAAACCACAAAAGTATAAACATCCACTTAAATACTAACAATAATTTCAACATATGTCTGAACATAGCTTTATTCCTGAGAATGTTGCAGACAATATTGCTTATCTAATATAGACAAATATATCAAACTAAGTATGCTGAAAGGGTGGAGGTTGTTGTTTGGGTTTTTTTTGTCACAATGCCAGAAGTGTCAGGAAATGAAATTATTTGTGAAAATGTTAAATTGGCTTACACCCGGTGATATATATGAATATGGATTATCCAAAATGCAGGCTGATTTTAGCTACCAATGTTCTGTTAAGGTAAATGCTGAATCCACTCTAACTTAGCATTAAATTAAGCCACAGGGAATTTTGGTTGAACATACCCTGAAATTCCAGAAAAATACACATATTTTTCCTGAAAACCATTATTGTTTCTACTATGACTAGACTTCAACTGCACTGAAATACCAACACAGAAATTCAGCAGCAGCAGTAGCAGAAGCCCTCACAGATGCAAACTCTGCAGGAGACTTGTTTGGCAGATCAGAGACCACTATCCAGGCACATATCACTGACATACCTCACTGCAATGGTTCTTTCTCTAGGTATTTTACATGGCTGTTTCCCAAAGAAAACTCAAAAACAGCTTAAAAAACATAACTGCATAGAGATTTCATGCTTATTTTGGTCTGTATTGTAGATATAGACATACTGTGTGTCTTTTTAAAGGTTCTGCTGCCTTCAAATGAGTAAAAACCACAAAGGTAAAAGCTGAATAGAACATCCCACAGTCTGAAAACGTTTTTATGGAAAGATCTAATATCCTGCCTCATTAGGATGTTCTGAATCTGAAAACAGAAGATCCTGCTTCATTTAATAGAGTTTTTTGACATGTTAGCATACAACACCATGAACTAGTCAGTAAGTCAAATATTTTACTGACTATAAAAACAATCCTATGTTCAAAAATCAGGCACAACTTTTCAATGTATCACTAGACTCAGTGTAACATTAAACTGGCTTCCTCCCCCCACCTCCTTTTCATTGTGTCAAACCACCAGGAAAAAAACCCAAGCTCCATTCAGCACACAACCAGAAGTAATCTATCTTCTGGGTCTCAATTGTTATTTCATACATGAGTTGAGAATATTACATATCATGTAGCAAAACACTAAAACATACAATATAGCTGGACTATTTCTGAAGACAGGGAAAATATTTCTGGCATGTGAGACTAAAATAAAGCTACAGTTCATGGTCACAACTGCAAACACCTAATCCTACTAAATCAAAACCCAAACTCAAAGAAGCACGACAAATAATGAATCCAAAATTCAAAAGGTATCAGATTTCCCTAATAGAAGCACAGTGCTGGACTCAACTTTTATCTGCTCTCCTCCTCTCCTATCATCCTTCCACCCATATCTCAATAAACTTTACTCTTAACTAAACTTATGACACCTAGGACTCTTTCCCTCATTCAAAAATGTCAACACTAATGCAACTTTACAGGTTTTACATTCCTGTGCAAGGTTTTTAACAGTTATATGATGCAAACTTAGTCATTGTCCTATGCGGACAATCAGGAATTCAAATTGCGAAAGCATTTCTGGATACCAGAATGTCCAATATTGCTACCCATTCCCAAATATTTCTAATTACCAAGATTTAGAAGAAAATATAAAAACAGACTCTGAAATCATGGAACCTCGCTGAAAATGAGTGCCAAGTCCCTCCCTGCAGTCTCAGGATCTGTATCGCCCCGCAGCAGGCAAACACCCACGCTCGCCCACCCCGCTCTGCCGCCGCTCCCGTGACACCCGGGCGGCCCCCGGCGTGTGCCCCGCTTGCCGCCCCGCTTTCTCCGCTCCCTCACGGGGCTGAGACCGGCCCCGCAGCCCCGGGGAACGGGACGCGCCGGGACGGGTTGGGCTGGGCTGAGGGAGCCCGGGAGCCGCCCGGCCCCCGGCTTCGGAGCCGGTGGTGTGTGCCACCCACCAGCCCCACGGCGGCTCCGGGGGTGATCGAGCACTTTTCGGGCGCAGGCCTCGGGCAGGGACAGTCCCGCAGCGACTCCCGGCTCCCCGCGGCCCCTCCCCTGACAGAGCCCCTGCTGCCCCCGGCTGCCCCCGGCCTCCCCCAGC
>WBMZ01011933.1:0-31419 GCA_013400975.1 Atrichornis clamosus
CGGCGCGGCGCGGAGCGGAGCGGGGGCGGGAGGCGGGTGTCACCGATAGAGAGCGCGGCCGGGGACGCGGCGCCCGGGAGGCCGGGGCGAGGCGCGGAGCCTCCCAGCGGCCGCTGAGGGGAGTCGGGCCGCTGCCGCTCCCGGGGAGGTATGTGCATGGGAGGAAGCCAAGGAAATCCCCGCTCCCCTCCTCGCCCGGTACCTGGGTGCTGGGCCGGGCGCGGAGCAGCTGCCGAGCAGCGCAGCCTCCCGCGCTCTCCGTCCTCCCCCGGCGGCGAGACCTTCGGGCGAGTACGAGGGAGTTCTCAAATAAATCACGGCGCTGCTCTCCTCTACCAGCTGGATTTCTCTGGAACAGACGGCAGAAAAACAAGCAGTGCCTTCTAGGGCGCTCGCATGCACGGGACGAGTGCACGACACGAGGTCAGGCTCGGGATGTGGGAGCTCCGCGCGCTGACAGGAGCTTCTTGGGTGTCCGGGGCAAGTCACGTAGCGCCTGTACTGTGCTTCCTCCCTGGGAAAGCTGCAGGCTTACTGCTTCTCTCGCCCGGCTCTTCTATTTAGAGCAGGGCAATTTTGGACTGCGAGATCTGGCCTCTGGAACTGGCCTTGCTGCAACTGGCAGCCGTCAGGTTCTGCGTGTTGTAGGTGAGCTGTGAAGGAGGATGCAGAAATAGCTGGGAGCTGGCCGGCTTTATTAAAGCAATATGCTGTTGTACTACCGTGGCTGCATTAGCCAAATTCCCAAATACCTCCGGGAATAAAAATGGCCCCCAAGCACGCAGAGACACATCCCTGATGGAAAACCTCTAAGGTCTTTTGGAACTGTACAGCCCTTAGTACATGGGTGCATTATCTCATTCAGTTCTGCAATGGGTCCAGTCAGAAAAATACACAAATTTCATCACAGCATACCGAGAACATTAAGCTGAGGATGAGGAGGAGCTGACAATAACCCTCTCAGGTGGTTTTATCCCCTTCCAAGGTCATGCAAATACTTTGAATGCCAGTGATGAAGTGACACATTCCTGGAAAATCCACCAGATTATGAGAGATACACAGCATTGGACATACGGGAAATATAAAAGCCCCCACTTTCATGACCCCCATCTCCTTCATGTGGCAAAAAACATGAAGGTTTGCTGCAACATATGGGTTTCCAGGTTCTGGCTCAGTGAGAACCAGCCAGAGCCTCCAGCACGTTCAGACCCATGTTTTTCTCAGCAAATGCTTTGAGGCTTTGCTGAGGGATAAGGTCTGGGGGAGCAGGTTTGAGGTTGTGCTACCTTCAGAGGAAGGCATTACTGCTAACAGGAAAAAGAAATTTTTTTTTTTGTTTAACCTTGAACAACTGAGGAAGAGTGGGTTATTATTTGATATGTAACAGTAGCTTGCATCTGTTGAGAACAATGGGTTGGCACAGCTGGAAAATAAAATGAAATTATAATGTTTGTAAAATAGAGGACAAGTTACCTTTCCTTCAGGCCTTGCTTGGGTTTTTATTTGTTCTCAGATGTCATTGCTGTGCTTAAGAGGGTCAGTCACAGAACACACGTGCAACAGTAACACATGAATCTCATGGAAAATAAGCGAGAGTATTTTAAATGACGGCTTGGCTGGCGTTTTCAAAGTGGCTGTGGGAATATAAAATCCATGGTGCTGCTCCGGAAGCTACCAAGACAGCTGGAGGAGTTCTCTCGCTCTCTCTTACAAGATTTTGTAGAACTCAGAGGGTGATCTTTCAAAACAAAGATTTTTTTCATTTTAACTTGAGACGTTTAAGATTCGCTCTTTGCCAAGCAGCATCTCGTTCGGTTTGTGGTTTGATTTCTCCCTTTCGGGGCGAGAGGCAGCTGGGCTGCGGGGCTGTGCTGCGAGTCCTGCTCGCTCAATCCGCAGCAAATGCTGCCCCTGGTGTTTCCGAGCAGGAAATACCCACGTAACTGTCCCTCGGCTTTCCAAGTTTGATTCAGAAGACCCTGGCGAATGTCACCAACCCCTGGATACTGCCATCAGTTTGGACTGGTTGGTTGTCACTTTTCCTAAAAGCAAACTCTTCTTTCCAGGGTTGTAACATCCTTGTGATTCGTGTCAAAGGCATGCTAGCAAACACAGGATAAAACATTTAACGTAACAGATCCTGAACAATTAATTACTTTTTTCTTTATGTTGACACTAGTTTGTGACCTTTTTACATGACATTGTAATCTCACATGAATTGACAGCCTTGAGCATTTTTTCTGTGTGAATTTCCTACTGCTGTTGAAGCTCTGAGCCTTCTCCAGATGAGAAAAGCACTTTTTTGTGCTGGGTTCACTGCCAGAAATTCTCACCATAGACATCCCATTGTGATAATAACTGTCCAAAAATGGAACAAAAAGACTGTGCTGAACCTGTGTCACCTAAAATCTTGCGTGCATGCTTCAATCTCGGCACACGCCTTGTTCAGCTGTGTTTAGAAATCAGGTATCAAATTGCTACAAAGTTGTGTTAACTCCACTGGAACAGCATATGCTTAATATCAATACCGCAGAGGATTTTCCAAACTTGGAGCTTTGAATTTTCAGGCATTTCCATTATTTGCTTTTCAGTGGGGGTTCTTAGCCCTTTTGATTTCCTGGGTTATTCCCAGCTAGGCAGGTTCATGTATGATACCGCTCACCTGGCAAATTGTTTAACTTTGAAGCAGAGTCTGACTGCACGTGAGTCAGTTTTCTTGTCCTTGGATTTTGGGCACAAGGTGCATGCAATTGCAGCTCTGTTAAAACTGTAAAGTAAGCAATCTTGAACATGGTGGTTTGGTTTTTTTTTTTAATTAAGAAAAATTAATCCAAATAAACAGTGTTTAAATCTTATTTAATAAACAGGGGAAAAAAACCTAAAACCCCATGCCATCACTTACTACCTAGAAAAACACCAAAATTCACATAAATTATTTAGGGAATTAGAGCCACTGAAGGGGTTATTATCAAGTTCTTTCAATATAATTTCACATATTTCTCATATTATTCTTTGGCTGGTAGATCATATTTTCTTACATTCTTTTGTCTAATCTCTAAATTCAGATTAGAGATTGGTATTTCTTTTCAAAGCAGAATCAGAAAGTCAACTTTTAAAAGTCTATGTTGTGTGTGCTGGATATTTCTCCTGGAGTGGTATTGTATTTACATGTGTTTGTGTAGCACACATGCATACTAGCCTACTCTGTTTATCCAGACAGACTTAAAAAAGGATAAAACTAGAAGTCTTTATTTATCCAAATAAAAGTAAACTAGAGGAGTTAAGCATGGGAATTGCCTGTAATTGCCTGCTGAACTGCTAAAAATAGATGTTTTTTTGAAACAGAAGAAGCCTTCACTATTGAAAAAGTGACATTAACAGTTATCTACTACTAGCAAACAACTTTCTTTCCAAAAACTGAAGGACATGGGGAGAAAAATAATTTCTTTTCATACTTCACTGCAAGAACTGGACAGAATGTAGACCAAAAAGGACCTTCTGTCCCAGAGGTACATCGTGTTAGTAAGCCTGATCCTGTGCATAAATACCTTGTGTGAACTTCATCATTATCACTGTCTCCAGTTACAGAATTTAAACCAGAGCAGATTATCAAAACATTACAGGAACTAAAGTAATTTCCAAGTATGATCATTAATCACCCGCGAAGTCTAATCACATACTGAGCTCTCTTCATTGTTCCATTAAGACAGGTACTTTATCTTAATTAGAGCTACCGCTTCAAAAATTAACACTAAAAACAATTCAAAATGTTCTGTTGGAACAAACATTTTATTCTCTCACCTCCTAACTCCATTCAACTTCTCTGATGCAGGAAAAAAAGCATGAAAGATTGGTCAGATTTGTGACTTTTCCCATCATTAGATATTTGCACAAAATTTTTCAGCTAGAAATATCCTTACTGATTATTTCTATATATAGAAAGTCTCAGGAGTAAGAGTATTCTTTGTGCTTCATGCTGTACTAGCATTTACAGACTGACCTGGAAAATTTGATCTAAATTTTTACATATTTACTCCTCTAAACAAATTTTTAACTTCCTGTGGTGAAGACAAATGTAAACATGATGTAATGACACTTCACATTTGCTGTCTTGTAGAAATACTTCAGGTAGAACAACAGCCACAAAAATATTATCACTTCCTCCCATCTCAGTGAGGTGAATATCAGCGTTTAAGAGACACAATGCACACAAAAACATCACATCAGCCCCTGCCAAATCAAGAATCTGTTTCTTATTGAAACAGAAATCAGTGATGTCAATTTGAGGTATTTTCTTAGTTCCACTGGTGATACCACAGACAAGGTGGAAGGACTTTCTACCAAGAAACTGCAGCAGGATACTTCTGCTATCCCCATTAGCAACAGAAAAAACACTGATCTGGAGAAAAAATGCCTGCAGGAACGAGAAGTAGCACATGTTTTTTAGGTGAATGAAGAGGTGAGAAACAAGGTCTGGGATACCAAAAAAATGAGTAAAACTAATCATTCAACAATTTGACCGTATTAATTTTCAATCAAAATTTATGTATTCTTGAAATATTACCTATTACCTATAATCAGCAAGCCAGAATTTCACAAATTTATTTTTTAATTTGGTAGCAAATTGCTTAAATGCAACAAAATGAGAAATCAACCATACATTTTGATAGCAAAAATTTTAAGTAAAAATGATAGTCTTCAGGGTTTTCAGAAAATTCATGTGGTAGCAGAAATTAGGACCAGTCAGGAAGGCTCTAAGAGGCCATACCCCATTACATGGTACAGAACTCACTTCAGAATGGTTTTCCTTTATAAGACTAAAGTTACACCAAATGTATGTTATGTTCTAGAGAAGCAAACCAAAGTAGAGATTTTGTTAACAGCAAGAAGAGGGGTATCAAGGGGCATTACTTTAACTAAAAGAGATATACGGGAGATGGATTCCTGAGTCCTTTTAAGTTGATGGGTGTGTTCCCACCAATATTCCCAGAAGAACAGAGATGAGGGAGGAAAAGGAATAGAGAAGAATTCCTTCAGCTTTGGTAACCAGGGAGATAGATATAAGGCATATCAAATCTCAGAATTTTATGTATCTAAAGCACAGTTAAGGTATGGAAAGAGTATTTTCAACATAAGTTATTTGAGAGCAAGTCTGAATCTGTTTACTAGGAATTTTCATCTTGGTTTTGTAAATCTTGTATCTGTATATAGTACAAAGGAGAACTGATGCTATTAGCTCACCCTAATAGCATATAAACCATTGCTGAATTTCAAGTCCTTAAAAATGTAAAAGCAGGTAATTTCTTACGAGTGCTGGAAAAAGGGTAGCTAATGATAAATCTAAGGTACAATCTTTATGTAAAAATGCCAGCAGATGTTCACCGTTAAGCAATATACCTGGAAGCAGCTGCCTACCCAACCAGTGTATCTGTTCCCAGTACAGGGAAAATGAATGTGGGGATTCCTTACGGACAAATCCATGAGAAATCAGATTTCAATAGTCTTGCTACTGAGAATAACCTGTTAAAAGAATTCAGTGTTAACAGTATCTTTCCTTTCACTAGGTTGCTTGGCCACAAGTAATAGGATATGTGCATGCAGCAAGATGTAGAAACAGTTTCTAAAAGGATTCAAAACCTAGTGCCATGTGTTTTATCTTAGGCTATATCTCATTCTTTTTATATGCAGCCAAAATACAGGGACAGAAACATTGAATAATTTGTGTTGGAAGGGACCTTTAAGGATCATAATAGCCAGGGATATCTTCCAGTAGACCAGGTTCCTCAAAGCCCCATCCTGACCTAACCTGACACACTTCCAGGGATGGGGCATTCAGATTCTCTGGGCAACCTATGCCAAGTGCCTCACCACCCTCACAGTAAAGAACTTCTTCCCTATGTCCATCTATACCTACCCTCTCTGAGTCTAAAACTTGTTCCTTGTCCCGTCACTACAGGCCTTGGTAAAACATCCCTCTCCATCATTCTTGTAGGCTCCCTTTAAGTACTGAAAGGATGCAATAAGGTTCCCAGAGCCTTCCCTTCTCCAGACTGAAGAACCCCAACTCTGTCAGCCTGTCTACAGAGAGGTGTTCCAGCCCTCTGATCAATTTCGTGGCTCTCCTCTGGACTTGCTCCAGCAGGTCCACGTCTTTCCTCTGCTGGGACCCCAGAGCTGGATGCAGCACTCCACGTGGCGTTTCATGAGAACATAGCAGAGGGGCAGAATCACCTCCCTCAACCTGCTGGCCATGCTGCTTTGGATGTAGCCCAGGACACTGTTGGCTTTCTGGGCTGGAAGTGCACATTTACATTTCACGTCCAATTTGTCAGAATGGGCAATACCATACTTAACCCTTCCTAAATTCACGACAATCTACTCTGATTTGGGTTTCACACAATTCTGGTAAGCCATGCATCCTGTTTCTAACTCCTACTTTCTGTTAAGTTACACCGGAAGAATTCTTGCTGATCTTGCATGGGTATATTAATCCATTCTCTTAGGATTGCAGTTACTCCAAGTTGCTGCCATTATGTTTGCACAATGTAACTTGATGTTTAAAATCTCAGTAAATTGCCCCAGCTGCTTATCAGAGACAGCAGTGTGGGCCCATGTGTTCCTTTAGATGGCTAAGGCAGACTCAGTCTGTATGACGCCTATACCGTGACTCATCACCCACTCTCTCAAGAGAGGAATGACTACTGTGCTGCAAATGTAGTCAGGACTGCAGAATATTTCCTCTGTTGCCTTGCAACTGTCTATACCAATTCCTCAGAGGAGAAATAGATCTTTGCATCCTGTTTATTGTAACTATCATTCTAACTGACTGGACTTGCATATAATGAGCAATAAGGAAGGTAAGATGTAAGTCCTAAGTTCTTGTATAACAAACCCTTACCTTTCCAAATACACCCACTTCAAAAGATCCCAGCATCTCCTACCTTCCCTACAATGCAGCTCACTATAAATAGGTAGAAGTTTTATTTCACAAGTAAATAGACATTGAGCTGATATTTCTAACAGTAGGAAATTTAAAGTGATTAATGCAATAAGACTGGAAGGACTGATTTGGTAAAACTTTGTTTTATATTGACACAGATGAGAAAAAAAGATACAGCACATTATCAAACAGTAGTTTAAAGGCGTTATGAATCTAGGTGTAACAAAGCCTAAATAGACATCTTGAAATCCAAACAGAGATAAACTGCATGCAGATAAAGCGGGCCATCCAAATTTTTGTAAGATGTTTTTCAAAGAGCTATATGACCTCTTAATCAATTTTCTCTTCTTGGAAATTGTCTGCATCATCCATGTAATCTTCAAGATCATTGTATCTCTATGAATGAAATAAAATTTGTATAATTTATCAAAATTTAATAACTATATTACATAAAGACTGCTTTCTTGTTCAACACATTACCAAGCATGTCAATAACAATTTAGAAGCTATATCTGAAAGCTTGCTAAATGCACTTGTACTACAAATTGTCTTAAAATAGTTCATAAAGTGGTTCTGAATAACTCAAAGTACTTCAGCATAAACAGAATTCTAAAATATTCTTGCTGTGCCTCATGTACATCTTTCCAATCTTTCTAAGTTACAGCTCAAGTTTGTTGTGCTGCTGCTTCCAAATGAAACAGGAGCCTGCCCACCACAGCCCAGAGATCATGCAGCTGTCAAAAAGCTTCATGTCAAAAGCGGATACAAACTCTATGTGAGCACAGCAGCACAGCCCTGTTTGAAAGGCTGGGTCAGCAGAAATGGATGAATGGTTAAGCTGAATTATATTACTGAAGGCCAGTAATTCAGAACTGATCAATTAAATCAGATGTTTTATCTGAACTTTTATCTGCTTGGAAAAAGGTGAGGGAAATAACTCAGTCATACCTCCTGAATCCACCCACTCTCCTCCAAGTGGCTGAAAAGCCGTTCTACAGTGTCTTTGACTGGTTCATCCTCCACACCATCCAACTCAGCAACAGAGATGCAGTCCACATACAACTTGAACTTGAAGTGCTTCAAATTGTGATAAACCCTTGTACGATTTGCACACACCACGCCGACCTTCAAAGCCTAGGCCAGAACAAACAAATCATTCTTTCTGATAGAACTATGATTACCTTGACAATATACAGAATTGGTAGGCTAATCTATTACGATTTAATCAGTCTGGGAAATTTTTTGGAATAATGACATAAACAGCATGACACAACACATATAAAATTAGCACAAAACCACGTAGTTTTCACAGCCACAGCACAAGGATTTTTGAGCAAGCAGGCAGCCAGCAAGTCTATGCAATGACAGCTTATCAGTAGAGCCTTCTTGCAAGTAGAACGGTGTTTGTAATTGGTTTTATCTTTCCCATCTCCTGGTGGAACTTTGTTACAAAATCACTAACACTTTAGACAACATCATATTGTGAAAGCAGAGGAAGAGAAATTGTTTGTTTACTTTTGCTTAATATGTACTTCCTAGGGAGATGAAATACCACTTTTAACATTTTGTAGACTGAGTAATAGTCAATATTTCTTCAAGAAATACATATAAACACAAATAGACATATGCCTCAAAGCATTTATTTCATAAATGGAGAGGCTGAATTTCAAAAAAATAAAATCTGAACCCCGAGGTTTTATAGAAAGCAAATGTTAATCTGCAACTGTCTGGGAGATATAGCTAGGCCATAATGCTGTAGAAAACAAAGCCTCTGCATCTCCCAGTTAGTACCAGTTTTATTTCTATGATTTTCATGCAGAAAAGACAGAACTGTCTTATTTCACAGTTTTCTTTACAGCAGTACTTATAGATAAACAAGTGGTAAATATGCTTATTACTGTATAATCAGAGCATGGATTAGAGTAGATTTGTTATCACCTATCAGCACTAACATGAAAATACAGAGTAATATATTGGTTATGAGAATCTTTGGCCATCCTAGGAGTTCACTAAGAGTATGTCAAATTGGAGGTGCAGGGAGGGAGAAAGAGTCAATTTTCACCGGCATTTCAGGACATCCTGCATTTCACAAGAGTATGTTTTGTTCCACTTCTACAAGAACAGTAGTTCCAGTAAATACAATGGCAAGTCAGAAGAGGATTTTATCCCCTGTAAATGACCCACAGGTGCACCGATTACTACTCCAACCCAGGGAGACAAAGCCTATTGGATAAGAAATCTACATCTTGGAGGTTAGGTTTTCTAAAAAGCAACATAATCAACACATGTGCAAAGAAATTCAGCTCCTGATTTAGTTTTTCCAAAAAAACCCCCTCATCAACTTATTGTCCAAGGGCAGCACTGTTTTGGAATGATGTCTTGTCACACCTTTGCATAATAAGTATGTAAATGGCCAAAGGTCAAAGTTTTTTGAATCAGTAACACAAGCTGCTGTTTAAAATTACATGGACATATACGTATATAAAAGAATCAACCAAGTTTTAACTTGCAAAATTATTTCTTCTGAGCTACAACAGTGACACCTTTTATTGCTGTCATTGGTAATAATCTGAATACTCTCAAATTACAAGAAGGTTAAGTTTTAGTTGATGTTTTCAACCCATGTTTTCAGGGAGCTCTTCTGAATGCATGACGAAATGTTTGATTCTGTGAGCAGTTCCCCAAAACACCTGACCTACTTGTGCAACCCAGCACTAGCTGTATCTGCTGACAATGAAAGTAACAGAAAGGTGTATTTATAAAGATTATGTAAACAAAATTTGTATGTATTACTTATATATTTTCTTAAATATATTAACCAACAGCTCAGTGGATATCAGCAGGCATAATATCACTGATGTCAAGAGACACACTCACTTGAAAGAACTTTCCATCTGACCCACAGTAAATGGCTATTAACTGAAATTTTAAACAGTTTGAGACAAAAAATACCTATTACTATATTTTAATTCTTTACTGATCATGTACATATTGTACCTGAAAACAGCTCCATTTTCTAGTATCCCCCAAAGTGAGAAACTAAGGCTTGTGTTCGGTGTTGCAGGTGCTTCTGAAGTGCAAGACCTACCAACCATGTTGAACCTTGATAAATTCAAATTTCCAGAAGCACAATTTCAAATACTGAAACAATCAAGAACTGAGCTGCGGCGTTTCGTAGAGCATTGCATAACTTTTCAAGTATCCCAAGCAATGAGGTGTGGCACTTGGAACATTATGTGATATAAAATAGAAGATACCATCTTGCGTAAAACTGATGGGCCTGTTTTCTCCCCTGTGACTACAGCTAGCAGGAGATATTTAGGAGGTTAGTATAAGATTCAGGAAGAACATCAGACTGACTGTAAGATTACCACATATCTTCTGGCAGTCAAGAGTTAAGAGAGTCTGTATCATCCCAAATATCATGTTCCATAGTGTGAAAGAACCTTCCCCAAGAACCCATCTAACCGATTTTGGGACCCAATAGTATTTTTCCCTTCCAAAATATCTTGTGGCAGTGAGTTTCCTAGCTTATTTATGTGTGAGGTGGAGAAACACCAAAGGCAAACAGCTAAATATTGTGTAAAAGTAACTATGTATTGTGTTTTTAAGCAAGAAAGATAGTCTAAAAATACAATGCTATTTCAGAATGCAGCTTTGGAAAGAATCTCAGTACTGTACTCATTCTAATTTTTTCCTCTTGCAATTCTCAGTCCCTCTGTCTTAATGCTTAACTTATCTACTCAAGCTGGCCCTATCAGCCAAAGTTGTGTTAAATCACTTTGTATGGAATGTAGGAGCATGGCTGGACAACAGCACAACATGTAGTGACTGAATCCATGTCCTCTAAGCATGATTATAAACAGAAGTAGAACACCAAGACTGAGCGTAGAAAGCAGTTTATAACCCAGGTGACATAAGGAGCAAGGAAGTGTGGGGGATACCTATATCTCTAAACCATTCTATTCTCCCTGATCATGGAGGAATGAGAATTGGCACCTACACAGTGAACAATCACTGCAAGCCTAAGCAAAACTGGAACAGCTGTTTCTCTTCTCTTTCTACTGGCAAAGCAGAATACTTCAGAGATGAGAAAAAAGGAAAGCTTTATGCAGAAGAAGGGGTTGGAGGTCTATTTTTGTTCTCTTCACATCCACTTTTCTTGTGTATTTTCAAACAAATCTATAGAAAATAATCCAACTATGTATTTCCATTCAATCTGATCTGTCAGTGCAGAACTGCCTTCTCTATCAGTCAATTATGTTTGTGAAATGGCAGTTTTATGTAGTTCTGTGAGCCTTTCTTTTACATTTTTTCTTCTTTTTTTCTAAATTGGCAGGACAAGTTGATCAACGCATTGCCAGCAGAACTTTAAAGACAACTTGAGAACAGTACTTTTAGCAGACTAAATTGCAGGTCACCAGAAGAACACAAATGCTGCATTATAAGATAGTATCAAGAATTACTGTAAAATGCTCCATTACTCTCTCCCCTTAACAGCCACAGAGCTATACTGAGCATGCACATAGCAGACATGTCCCCAGATGCTGGTGTACACAGGGTAAAAAAGGCTCTAATTTTCTACTGCTATGCTGAAGAGGACAAAAATGAACTAGCAAGTCAATTCAGTATTCGGTAGGATATTTCAAGTTTTTTCCAAAGTGGAAAATAGCCAACACTTTATGCAGGACAATATTTGGTCAGCAGTGAGGGAACTGCTACTGTTATTTCCACAGCTAAGTTGGAAGTTGAGTAAAGACTAAATTCTTGTGCAGTTCATTTATTATTTCTGGTTAGGTAAGGCACACACTTCCTATGAAAAACAGAGTATTTTTAAATTAGTGATCTACATTTAGAGACCTGTATGTAAGGAAGAATGACTGTATAACAGACTGCTGGGATGGCTGCAGGGGACTTAATGTTTTCCTGCAATAAGCAAGGGGAAAAGCGTTGCTGGAAAAGCCTAGCTCTCTTGACTATCATGCACATACATACTTTTCAAAACAGAGCTGCTCAGAAGGGTCTGTAATCTAAAAAAACTCTGGCACAGATTTTCCTAGCTCCTGCATTACATGCAGAGCTCTGTATGATGACACAATGATAATCACAGTGACACCTCTCAAATCTGCAAGTTAAAAAATCTGCAAACATCCAAACAATACAGGCTTGAGCTTCAGTAAGGTATACTCCCAGTTTGACAAGGCCTTCACTTTACTTTTATTTAAGAAATCCTATTATACCTCAATACCAAATATACTGAAAAAAACCCCTTGTTCTGAAACTTTTTTATTTTCAGCAAAGACTGTGAAGAACTTCAGCTGTATTAAAAAATTCTTTTATACTCACAAAGAAAATACTATCTATGTCTCCTGAAAGGGAAGAAAGGCAGAACTTGGATATCAAGTTATCATTGATAAACTTGGTAAACAACTGTAGGAATATTTTATTCTTGACAAATCGTGTGCTTTGAGTTTATCACAAGAGGTCATGAATTGCATAATTTGAGAAGGTCATATTCATACCTAATCATAACAATTACATGTAGCTGTAAATTTGCAAGGAAGATCTCTAAATATTAGAAACATTTAGAAAAATTTAGAAAAGTCTGTAAGAGTTAAGGTCTTTGAAAGGCTCAGCTGTGAAATAAAACTATATTAGGCTATTATTGAATTATTTTAAGTGACTTCTCAAGTCACTTAAAATGACTGCCTAATGGAACATCATGTAGCAACATGAAAGATGTCTTTTTGACTAAAAGGCATCACCCTATGTGAATAGCTTCGTAGGAAATAGGAGATGTGGAAAAAAATCTGAAGAATGAAGCAGTACATTCTGACTAGGTCGCACTTGGACCATTAGGATGACCACTGCACTATTTCACTCAATGTTTGAACCTAGGGCAAACAAGAACTGTTGGAGTGCACGTGAACTCTCCAAATGCTAGAAGCACAGAAGGCACAGAATTAGCAAACCTAGAGACGTAAGGTAGAACAAACCTTACCTGCAACAAAATAGAAAACACAACCATTCAATGGAGATGATTGCCCATCACACAGAAAGTTACTTTTACCAAGTTTCTGAGAGCTAATCAATGCAAGACTCTGCTGGGAAAGGCTTAAGGGCGTTACAGGTGCAGACAAAAGTAAATGGCTTATTCATTAAGTGGTAAAAGTGGGGAGGAAACAGCACATGGACCACTGTGACGCAGGCAAAACCAAAGGCCACAGAAAAACATGTAATTTATTTTCTTGACAAAAGTTGGATTTATTTGAGGATAATTTTCATTCCCTCTTTCCCAGCATATAAGAAAGGAGGAAGGAGCAGGGGAGGCAGCAGGGAATGCCTCCATACATGTTTTCAAGTTTTATAAGAACTTCACAATTTCTAGCTAAATTCAATACTATACTCCTCCAAAATGATCCTCATACTTAAAAATTAATAGGATTTAGACATGGAAATACAATAGCCCAACATTTGCATCTAGCGTTATAGACATTAGATGTTTTGATAGGTGATTTTCTGTAATACTACCTAAAGCTTAAAAATACGAAATTACCTGCTTATCATCTGACATGAAGTCATCCACTTCCAATGTTTTACTATTATAAAGCTTTCCAGAGAGCAACACATTAAACTTACAATACCGCTTCAATTCACAGGCCTGACAAGATGTACTTTTTGAGTTTTTCAAGACTATGCGAACATTTGGGTAACAATCCACACGCTCCTGAAAAACAGATTTCAAATAACGTTAAACCATCTCTGTAAACTGAATGATGCCTCACACAGGCTGTTGAGTACTCTGCACTCACACAAAATTAGTCTAAGAGAAATGAAAGAAATCTTAAATCTTTCATCAACTCAGTTGTGAACATAGACCTTCTCAGTCAATTTGCAACACTTCACTCAGTTCACTCAAGTTCATTAATTCTTTCTTTTGGCTTCAGACCTAGAGAAGGGCTTCTGTATCCTGGCACTTATTTTTCTCACTTTTTTTTTTTTGAAGGGGCTGGGGTGCAGCTGCATCACTTGTTCTGCTTCAAAGAAATACAGTCTCTCTGCAGTGACCAGATTCCATTATTACAGTGATTATTAGATCATCACACCTATCACACTATTACTATTCTAGTAATATGCAAACAATGACTAGGTTACTGTATACTGACTTAATTTTTTGTAGTAGTAGTAGAAGGTTCATGATGAACATACTCGTTTACATCTTTGTGAGAGGAGGAAGAAATCTTGCTATAACATTTAGCAAATCACAAAAAAATCCACAAAAAGTCATCTGCCAAAGTTAGCAGAAGATGCATTGAGGTAGCTGAGAACAGATTCTGTTCTGCTACCTGAATGTTTATCTGGTTATAAACACACAAAATATTTCTGATATTTATAAGTCTCAAAACAAATTATGTAAGTTAAAGAACAATTCATTTCTATTAAAAAGTATATGTAGTTCATATATAGTGATCATTGCACCTTTACAGAGAATTACAGTACTAAAAAAACCTCAGTAATAATGTGACTTGGAGGCCATTTCAGTATTTAAAGTAGAACCTACACACCTTGTATCGATCTTTCCAGCGACTTCTACAGATTAAGTTCTCAAGACGAGGCTGAATGAAGCGGTCATCCAAGTAATGAAGTGACAGCAACATATCCTGTGCATACTTCTTTTGTCTTCTTCCCTCTGTTCAGTGAGAATCATTACTACTTTGATGACCACCCTATGTTGTACAAGTTCCTTCAGACAATATTTTCAAGGACATTATGCTTCTGCATACTAAGAACTATGAATGATTTTAATAAACTATTACTCAATACATTTACTACTGTTATCCATAAAAGTGATTTTTGCAATCCATGCATCTTTGATAAAGAGAGATCTTTTATTATTTTAGAAGGGGCACATGAATAAACTCTACAATCAAGGTTAGAGTGTAAAGCTCTCATCCCAAATGGAAATCCACTCAATGCCACTTACAAGAACGGAAAAGGAGGAAGTGTGTAGGGGAATGTCTTCCTTTTTGTCCAACCCATTTAAGTTGTTCATAATGTATAAGAGGCGTGTCTGCAATCCATGAAAACAAATTGCTCTGAGCTACTTCAAAGCAGAAATTTTGACAACTCTCCTTGTCACTTATAAAGAGCACAGACAAACTGACCTTTACTTCAGCAGCACAGTCAGATGCCTTGAGTTAGGCAGCATAAGTACTTCCAAATACTTACTCAAGCAAAATAAATAAAAAAGCACAAAGAGTAAAACTACCACTATTCCACTACAGTATCCCAAATACATGCTGGACTCCAGGAATTAAACAGGACTTCCCTAGGTGCGGGCCAGTGCATACTGTCCTGGAACTTCAGTGTGTACAGACATAACACTTAATTCAGCTACGTTCCCCCGTCTTCTAGCAAAGCTGTTATCCAAAAAAAAAACAACCCCAGAGCTGAGAAGGACTACTGGCTATCTAGCTTTCTATACAAAAGCAGTTAATTGTCATTATAGCCACCATAATTACAATTAACTGTTTTTCCATATTCACCTTACACACACACATTTGCAGTAACTGCTTGAAGTGACCGTGCTAGACCAACAAAAAATCCCTCCCAATAAAAAGCAAATCTGAACTCTAATACTACAGTAGCTGCTCTTGATTCAAAACTAATGAAGAGATTCACTTCCATTAACTCAGAACAATCCATCTATGTTATAAAAATACATTTTTGTTATGCTAGGCTATGTTCATACAATGTTCACATACAACCTCCAGCTCACCCGCAGAGCTCATTTACTTCCAGCAACTTGGCAGTAAGTTGTTACATTTTATAGAGCAAATATCATTTGAAATAGAAGGAAGCTATTACAACATTAACCTGGCAGGGTTTACTTACTACATTTCATAACCTTGTTTTCACTTGTTGAAACAAAAAAACCCAAACACCTGAAAAAACTAGCAGTGGCACATTTTTAGCTCCAAGAATATAGAGCCTTTATTCTGAGGTCTGTGGTGTACTTCAGTTTCTCTGTTCTCTCTTAGTTCCTGATGACAGCAAACCCTCCTCTCTTTGGCACTTTACTGACTCCTTCCACAATCTGACACCGACAGTCCTCTCCTTAATCCCATCTTTACAGTGCTTACGAAACTATGTGTGAGGCTGTCAGTCAGCCCCATTAGGCCAAATGCCAAAAAGCACTTTCTCAGCAAGAACAAGTACTGACTGCAGATGAAGTTTATTTATCTGAAATGTTTAAAAAAAGGAAAAACAATCTCATATGGAATCATCTCCATAACTAAAATCATTTATTATCTATCAAATTCCTGAGAAAAAAAGCTATGAAGCTCAAGAGATTTTGACAAATCAACTGACCTTGCAATGTTTTCATTGAGATACCTGCTTTGAAACTAATTTTGTTTTCATGCAGAAAAGTTTACTACTGATCAGTAAGAGAGAAACAATCCCTACATCTCAAGAAGACATTTTAAAGCTTCCATGCTTAAAAAAATTAAGTCTACACATTTCTCCTAGATTACTCTATCATTTTCAGATTCCCCTCTGCTCTCCCCTGCCGAAGTTATAAAGCAGGAAAAACATAAACAGACTTCAGGACCCTCAGTTCTACACTCTAATCAGGAGAAACACCTTCCTTAGAATAAATGGCTTTGGATAACTTTGAATGCACGTTATATTATTTAATAAAATTTACTTACCATATAGTGAACTCAGAAAATCACCATCAATTGCATTTATGAGGAAAGCCTTTACTATCCTTTTGAAGTGTACGTAATGATCACAGCGAGATACTGCGAAGAAAGCAATATAATTTACCAAAAAAAGGAAAAAACCCCCAATCAACCAAAAAAGTATGCAATATTAGAAGTCCTGTAAGAATAATTTTTTTCTATTATTGTAACTTTAGAATTTTAAAGTTATTTAAATACAGGTTTAGAAATAATTTCAATGCACAACATCCACATCCTTAGCATTTTCCCTTCACATTATGCTTCTCATCCCAATGATCCTACAGAATTTTGGCATCCTAAAGTCACAAGTGCTTGCAGCAAGAAGAGCCCACAGCAAGAAATACAAGCACCAAGAGAAGTGAATAATTTGTTCTCTGAATAGCAGAAAATAATGCAAATCAGAGAAGGCCAGACTTATGTTGTGATCATGGATTTTTTTCTGCTGTTGTTTTGGGGTTTTTTTGCTTGGGTTTTGTTTGTTGCATTGATTTTTTTCTAACTTTCTTTCAAATACAATTCTGCTGAGGTCTTCACTGGGGAAGAAATACCACAAATGCTTGTGACCACCTACACTAGCACCTACTGTTCCAGTCACTACATACCTGCTTCTGAACGATGAAATATGGAAGACAATAACTCACATAAAGTTCTGTTTCAAACCTCTCTGCTCCATCCAGAAACCAGTTTTCGTAAAAGAACAACGTGAAGAGTTTTACTGCTCTTTGTGATTTGACTGAAGTCAGAAACCCTCTAGACCTCTGCTCCCAAGTCTTACCACCACAGAATGAGAACACATTAAAACCACCCCCCAAACCCAACCAAACAAAAAAACCCCCAAAAAATAACATACCAAGCCCCAAACTCATGGCAAGAACAGAATTTGGACAGATTATCATAGCTCCTTTTAGCACAAGAGCATAGGATAGAAGATGATGCTTTCAGGTTTCCACAGAAATGATTGCATCATAAGCAGTCTTCTTCATCCTATATCAGACCAACTTAATAAAAATTTGTGCAGTAAGGTTTCCCTTCCTTCCCCCACAAATTATACCCTCTTTAATTAGATATAGAAAGACTGTAAAAGTTTAGAGTGGAAGTCAGAGTGCTTTCACAATAAATTGAAGACTTTTAGATATCTGCTTTTAAATATCATACCTATTCCTTAGCATTTGTATTTAGTCCAATAATTTTTATTACAGTACTACGAGCAAGTTAAACATACAGAATTACCACTAATTTTGATCTTACACTGTGGGATGTAGTAAGCCAGCAACTTGCTATTTGATGTATTCACTTGCTTTTGATGTGGCTGATTTTCACTCTTCACGTGCTCTGTCTTGTCATCGTCATCATCATCATCTTCCTCTTCCCCTACTACAAAATCTTTCATGCTGCCACTGTCAGTTTCACTGCCTTCTGATGGTGTGAGGGGCAAGCAACAGAGTGGCTCCTCTTCTATTTCTGCTTCACTATTAGAATCCTAATTAAATTTTAAAAAGTACTTCAAACACAAGAATTTTCAGTATTTGCACTGACAAATACTACATACACTAGGTAAGATTTCTGACTATCTAGTAACTTCATTCATTCAATTAACAAGAAAGCACATGTTTCCAAAAAATACATCATTCTGTACTAGATGACAATTACTTCCAGCTTTAAATTAGCCATTTCCATGTACCTCTCTTCAGTTATTTGTAGCAATTAAGCTAACATGAGATCTCTAAGTTACTTCAGCAGATATTCTGCTTCCTGATAAAAAAAATTTGATAGATTTTTAGCAGTCAATATTGTTATCTAATATGACTATTAAAATATTACAGAACTACTGACTTGTCATGCATTCAAACCCAAAAAATACTACTGATTTGTATCTCTCAAGTCTTCACCTTTCCTCATACTAAATATTTTCTCCAATTAAATTTCAAAGATAAAACCCAGACCTCACAATCTGCACCACTACAGGACCTCCGAGCGGCACTTTGTCTTGCCAGTTCTTTCAATTTTGCAAACACTTCCTGTTTCCTATTAGTAGAAACATTCTCTGTAGCGCATGTTTTATCAGGTTGCTGTTCTTCAGAACTGTCATCGTCATCCATTATACAGGGGCGTTTGGCAAAAACTTTTCTAACAAGTATGTCACTGTCCTCACTTTCATCGCTGTCATACATGACGGAGGTGTTCAACCTCTTACGCTTCCCAGGCACAATGCACTCATCCTCACCATCTTCTGTTACTTCCCCATTGCAGTCTTTCTCTTCCTGATCTGAAAGACTGTTCTTTGCAACAGTTTGATCTTTTTCATCTATTTCACTCTCTGATGTGGTAGACTCTTCCTCCTCAGAGGTAGCTGAGGATTCCTCATTGCTGTCGAGTAGTACGCGCTCCCTTCTAGTGCGTCTCCAATCAACTCGGGATTTGGATGATGGCAGTTCTGTTCCAGCTGTCTTGGTTCTGGTTTCGTATCTTCTCACAGCTGGTTTTATCTCCATTGGAAGGCTGTAGCAACACACCAAAATATAAACCTGTAGAACAAAGCACTTATTACATTGTGCCATTCAAAGGAAAAAAAAGAGGGGAAAAAAAAAGTACATAAGCAGACATTATTTTGCTCCATATGCTTCTGACTTAGCAGTACCATTAGAAGACACGCGGAAACCAGCACCAAACAAAACTCAACACAGTAACTTCGGAAGAGGCTACACCTTACCCAAAACACGCAGAGGGGCGGAAGCGCCCGGGCGCAGCGGGGCTAACCTGCAGGAATCAGATCTGAGGCGCCGCTAAGCCCTCCCACCGCCACCTCCCAGCAGCGGCCGCCTCCAGGCCCGTTGCGGGCCGGTTCTCGGCCGGACACGCGCTCGGGCCGCGGGACAGCAGGACACGCACCACCACTACCGCCCGCCGCCCTTGCCCGCCGCCCGCCGCCTCAGAGGCTATGGACGGGCTCCCGCCTCTGTCACCGCTCCGCGCGCCGCGATTGGCCGACGCCCCTGTCACTCATTCCGCCGCGATGTTTACGGAAGCGCTGTCACGCCGGGGCGCGGGTCAGGAGGAGGGTTGTGTCTGGGTTGGCGCGCAGCGGCTGGGCCGAGGTGACGGGTTCGAGTCCCGCCTCGGCGCCCAGCCGGCGCCTCATCCCACAGGTGTCAGGCAGCGCTGTCGTGTGGTGCTTTAGTTGTTTGTGCCTGCCCTAGGTGCGTTCCTCAGGAGAGGCTTCGTGGGCTTGTGACGTGCGACAGCTCCCCAGAGGGGTGGCAGAGACTGAAATGTTATAGTTTATGGCGTAACCGTTATTATAAAGGACTTTTACAAAACTGTGTAACAAAACTGCATCAACAGAGCTACACTGGAGATCACCACACCCTGAACAGGGCCCCTGGGCTGAGGCCCTGCACTGTGAGTTAAGATAAGATAAAAGTGACACTATTCTCAGGTCTGGACTGGGGCAGATGAGTGCTTACATGGGAGGACCAAGCCCAGCGGCTGTCCTGAGAACCATCCCTGCCTGGATTTGGGGTGGGGGAAACCGTAGCCTGTAGTGTTCCTCTGCTGAAGCCAGGTTTGCACAGACACCCCCCTCCCCACTGAAGGGGGAGGAGGAGGAGGGTTTTGGGTGCATGGCGAAACCTCTGGTCAGAGGCAGTGAGCACTCATCCACCCTTACACAGACTGGCTCAGCTGGAAAAAAACCCTCAGCCCTGGAAAGCCAGATCCATAGGACGTTCACGTGAATGGACAGCATAGGGGACTTCATAATCCATCAAAGACCCCCAAAGCACTCCCCAGACTCATTCCTGAGGCCTTGCTCTGGATGCGGGATGATGCAACCCACCCAGAGTCTTACAAAAGTCAGTGTCAAATCTGCCCCCCTCAGGGGAGGTACCTAGCATTCCCACCTAGCCCAAATGTATATTAATCCATTGAATTCTCTATTCTGTGGGGGGTCCACCACCACCAAGAAGACCAGATGGAGAGGACCAATGGGATGCCTCCAGGACCCACGGAGGGATGATATGTTTCTGTCTCTGTCACTCTTCCTCTGCCACCACCTCTTTTCCTATTTCTGTCTCTCCTTTTCTTTCTCTCTCTCTCTCTCTTTTACTATTAAATAAAATATATCAATTTTCTTGTGGCAACATGTAACTCTGTTTGAGTTTTAATCTCGCTACTGGGTAATTTTCGAATCTAAGTTATTTTCCGCAATTCACAGAGAGTTTTGTCTGAGTGGATCATAACAGCAGGGACCACCGCTGGCCTGAGACTCACCCCACCACAGCAGCTTCCTCGGGAACCCGGGGAGCAAACCCGGTGGGTTTATGAGGAGTGGCTGAGAGAGCTGGGGGTTTAGCCTGGAGTAGAGGAGGCTTAGGGGGGACATTATTGCTCTCTACAACTGCCTGAAAGGAGGGTGTAGCCAGGTGGAGGTCCATCTCTTTGCCAAAAAACAAGGAATAGGACAAGAGGTAACAGCATCAAGTTGTGCCTGGGGAGGTGTAGATTGTACATCAAGAAAAATTTTTTCACTGAAAGGATAGTCAATCATTGGAACAGTCTGTCCAGGGAAGTGGTGGAGTCACCATGCCTGGAAACGTTCAAAAAGCGTGTGGATGCAGCACTTGAGGACAGGTTTTAGTGGTGAACACGGTGGTGGTGCTGGGCTGATGATTGGGCTTGATGATTTTAAAGACATTTTTCAACCTTAATGATTCTATGATTCTGTGAATAATGAGCTTCTGCTGTTTTTTTAATAATAGGATGTTGGACTCTGTTCAAAGCTAATAAGCTTATAGATGCATTTTAATAACAAGATTAACATATTAAATTTTCTCTGCTTTACTTGGTTTGGGGCAGAAAACTGCTGCTACCTTGGAATTCATTCTACTGACATATTTTTGTACTGTTTTAACAAGCTCTTGTAATCACTTCCATATATTTCTTTAAAAATAGCTGGTAGCAAAACCACAAGGAGAGGAAATCCTGGAAAGCAAAGACAATTATTTCTCATCTTACTTGAGATGGATTTCATGTGGTGAAGAAGTATGCACAGGTGTTTATGTAGATGGTGGGTTGAATTCCCACCAAAACGTTTATATTGCTAGGATTATTATGGTTTAATTCAAGGATTATATTGCTTTAAGGGATTTACAATCCTGTGCTGACATTTCTTTCAATTGCTTTAAATTTAAAGTCAGTACGTGAATTTTCAAATAAGTAAACGGATCAGAGTTCGCCCATGATTTAATATTTCCTCCGAAGTGTGGTGGAAGTTACCATTTCGGGGTGCTGCTCTGTCCGTGGTCTCCATCGCATTTCTTGCTTCCAACGTCGCCACCTTGTGACAAAAGACGTGAAGGAAACCTGGTAGTTTTATTCCTGTAGTACAGGAGACGGAAATAATATAATTACAATGAAAATACTGTGTGTAACTGAAGAAAATATACAGTAAATTAATTTTTTTCTACTTGAATGACGTGAAGAGTTTTAGTTATGAATACTGGCTTCTGAAGGACAGCAAAGAAGCTTTTACTATCCACAATCTTATATCCTGATTTTCTCTGATGATTTTTCAGGTGAGCCCCAGTCCCAGGGGAGTCTACAGTGTGGGGTCGTGTGTGTCTTTAGATCTTAGTAGCAAAATTCAGTCAAGAGACAGAAGTTTTCCAAACAGACCAATTTTCCTAAAAACTCCCTCCTAAATGTCTTAATATGTTCCCTACACATTAAGCAAACTCATATGTCACATTAAAAAAAAATCCAGTTGATTTTCATGTGTACTATTGCCTTTTTACTGAGTCTGTGCAGTTACTATGCCATCTGATGGTGACAGTGTCTCCCCAGTACTGAGTTTTCTATTTTACTGTCCCCTATGATTTTAGACAATACAGAAATTAATATATTGGAAACTTTATTTTAGGTGGCAGCCCCCAGTAGCCCCTTCTGTCGCTGGCTGCTTTAGCTGCTGGGTATTTGCTCTGCTGCTTTCCAACTGATCTGTTTGTTGTCTGGCTGTTGCTGTGTTCCCATGGCAGTTTCTGTGAAGCTTTAGCTCTTCGGGGGTTCAGTGATGCACAGGGTTATATGAACATTCCTTCCAGAAAGTAGCCCCTTCCTGCTTGGGGTATTCTCCTTTCCCCAAGGTAAGCAATGGGAAGCTCAGAGCCCACAGTTCCCAGGGACTGTTTCCTGCAGCAGTGCAACATTTGCAAATGCCCTATGACTCCCAGGCATACTGAGCATTAGGCTGGCTCATGCCCAAATAGTAGTGCTTGAATTTAACCCAACTGGCAAAAAGAAAAAAACCCAAAGCAAATAACTTAAAAAGCTCTTTTTAACTTTTAAACTTACGAGGAGGTTCAGCCTGTCTGGAACTGGCACATCCACCAAAGTTGCTCTTGCTCTCTGACAGATTGCAATAGCTCAACATTGTGTTGGAGCAGAAATGGCAAGTCACCTCTCAGTCTGACAAGAGGTTTAGCCAACGGAACCCATGACAATGAGATTTAATGCTTTTAAAATAAATTTTCAGCATTGCAGTTCCTTTGAAGGGACTTTTTACTGATCACCAGTTTACGTCACCAGGGACTCCCTGTGCCTTCTCCAAATGCACTGCACAGTCCATTTATGTCATGCATTAAATAGAGACATAAATTAACCACACAGTAACAGTTTTATCACCAGAAAGAGCTGCTAGGACTCATAGGGAGGTCCCCAAGTGAGACTATGCCTGAAGTGTAGAAATTGAATACAGGGTCATTGTCTTTTCTTTCTTTTGTTCTCTTATTCTTTCTGTCTTTGTTGAACTCAAGCTCCTACAGGGTACATGAAGGGCATATTACAGGGGACTCGCTATCTTGCATTTCTCTGCTTCCTATTTCTTGTCAATGGAAGACCATTTCCCTAATTTCATGGAGAATCTCTGCAAATGGTAAGCCTGCCTGGAAGCCCTGGGAGCTGCTGGCTGACTTTGACATGATACATGCCATTTTGTTGCTGTCACTCTGTAGTCAGTAGCAACAGAGAAATTGACCTTAATAGTTATAATTTCTTAAGAGAAAATATTTTAAGATTCCATTTCCATGCCTATTTTAAAGAACGTACATCTCCATTTAGAAGAAATACGTTAAAAAAAAAGTTTAAAAAGTTTCCTGGAGCATAGAGTTTTCATAGTAATTCTGAAGGCCTCCCTGTGCCCCCTCCTTCCCACTTTTGTGAATAGTACAACTTTTCTCAGAGAGTGGAATTCATTTCTGCACAGAAGCCTTTTTAAGGAATTAAATGGGGTTTATGAGATCCTTAATCCTGATTCTGGCTCTTTGTGTGGTGTTGAATTTCATAGAAAGAGTGAATTTCAGACAAAAGAGACCAACGGAGTTAACATTTAATCTCTTTTTGAAACACTGAGAGCTTTCTGGTCTTGTGAGATTCTGAAATGATGTTTCATATACAAAAGTTTTCTTTGTGTGTCTTGTAGGCTGGATCATGATTACTAGATGACTTGCATGTTTATGTTATCTGCAGTGCCTTTGGGAGCTCTTGTTGCCCCTGCTATTTAAAAGTCCTAATAGTTGATAAAATGTGTAGTTTACCTTGCCATTTGTGTAAGTTAAAATCTATCTTCAGTGCCTGAAGTATATACAGTCTAATAGTAGAACAGTACAAGGCTGAATGTAGTTAAGGTTCATTAACACTATTTGCAGATTACCTGTCTTTTGATCCAGTTCCACTCTAGTAAGTCTCAGTTTATTCTATTTTCACTGCTGCAAGATTTCGGAAATACCTTGGTCTTTCAAAGTCGCATGGAGTATGAATTACATCCTTCTGTGTTGAAGTAAGAGATGGGGGAATAAATAGGATTTGATGTTTATCTGGTGCAAGGTTGAGGCATTTCTACACAAGTTGTGGAGAGGTTCAGTTTGAATGATGTCAAGGTTTAGATAAGGCTGGCCATAACTCGACCATGTTGATGTGCTGAGTTTTGGGCAAGAGCAATTCAAGGCATGACTTACTAGCATCCACAAGAACTGTGCAATGAAGGTCAGGATTTTTGTGCATTAAGGGGAGTGATATTTTATCCTACTTTCAGAGTTTTTCACCTTCATTTTGATATTTCTTGAAATATTTACTTCTATCTTTTGTGTGGTTGCTTTTCTTTTTGTCATAAATCAAATAAAATCGCTTGGCAGCATTTCTGTAGCTGGAGTACAATCTTTTGCCAGAAGGAATGTGATGAGTCATGATGTGTGACTGGAATAGCTGTGTTGTCAAAATTGCCAAGAGTAGATGGAGTTCCACCCATAAAAATCTGATGTATTTGATGTGGGACAGCAGAAACAAGGGACACTTAGAATGAACTGTAGTGGAGAAAGCATTTATCTGCTTGTTAGTGCATCTGCACTAACTTCTTACCATGCTAATATACAGGTTTTCTCTATCTGCAAAGCCTTTCAGCTTTAACCTAGCCTTCATTTTTGGCCTGGCTTGATTACTGGCTATTAAAAGCCTTCTTTTGTATTTTCCCTGCTTTATGTATATAAAGTATTACACTATAATGAAGAGAACACCTGACTGGTTAACCTAACCTGCATGTACTACAAAGAGGATACCAAAGGATATGCAAATAAACTTACATCCCTACATTTCTTATTGTGCCATTTATTCCTTATTTAGTTGAGAGAATGCAGGTGAGGCAACCCTGTTTTAAGAGGTGCAGTTTACATATACTGTCTGTAAAGGTTACAAATCTATTAAATTAATTTGCATAATAGCAAAGTCAGAATAAAGGATTTTGTCATTCCAGGACTGATGGTTCTTCTCCAAGATTTACTATTTTCTTTCAGAGTAAAGTACCTTTCTTCTGAAGGTATTGTTTGTATTCAGATCCCTGGCACAAGGAAGAGATACAGATATCAGGACAGTTGCAGACAGATTTAGTTTTGAGTCTTAACCTGCTGGTGGTGGAGCCAACAACAGAAGTTTGGCTGACTTGAACTACACTGATTCAGACCCTGAAAAATGAACACAGGGGAAAGAGATGTGTGAAAAGATGCATCAGAGAAAAAGGAAAGCAGGTTTGCCTTGGTATTCTTAGAAATAGATGTATATTATAAAATGTAATTCTAAATTTATATGTTTCAAGTATATAAAAAAGTAGATCACATGGAGAGTTCTTTCATTGTTAAAATAATTAAAGTAGAAGATGGATTTTCACTTTACATATTTCTTATTGTTGTGAAATTTGCCCATCTGCTCTGGTTCAATATTTTCCCAGCCTCCCTGAAAGTTCTTTTGCATCTGCTTACTTCTCATTTGAGGACTGGCCTGTTGGCACAGCAATACTGAATTTAGAGGACTTATTTTTCATCTTTAAAGTCTGGAAATCTTTCAGGATAACTGGGGATATATGTAGAAAATAACAGTATTAACAACATGTATGATGTATCAAAAGTATCCAACAGCAAACTGTAGGTGAGACAGACAAAAATACTGGTACCTGGTAAGTAACCAAATATTATGTTCTTAAGCACAAACTCTTTGTAAGTACAGCAACTTCTTGTTTTCTTAATAAATTATGTTCATTCAATGTCCTTAGTATAGGTATGGTCTTTGCAGAGACCAGATGGTGCAGTGAGGTTTTTCCTCACCGTAACTCTGTATTTAAAGTTTACCATCTCCTCTACTATATGCTTATTCTGTCTCTCCAGAAGTAGCCTTTGAGTTCACACAAACCCAGCTACACGGTATTGAGGATGGGATGTGGTCTCTGGTAAGCCAAAAGGAAAAGACAAGTGAAAGAGTGTTCCACAAATCTCCTGTTTTGAAATTCTACCTAGAGATTATCAAAACCACAGACCAGTAGGTAGAGGCCAGTACAGGATCTCAGCTTCTGAGGTAATCCACTTCCTTTGAGATTATATAGATCAGAAATAGTCAAACCTCTACCACCTTTCCCCACACTTCCAACCAGTACTTAGTGCACAATAGCACCATTTTCAGCAAGGTGAAATAAACCTGAAAAAAAGAAAGCCATTTACTAAATAAGCAGTCACAGACTGAATTTGCCCCTGAACACTGCGAATGATGAAATAATTTGGTCATGTGAAACGCCTTAAAGACCTGTGCCCTTAGAGGTCTGGGGTAGATTTTTATCTTAGATTTCTTAGGGTAATGTGGTTTCTCAGTTCCTTTCCCATGACTTTTCTATTTCTGATGTTATCTAAGCATATGTGACATACTTTCCCATTCAGATCTAGGGGTACATAGTTCATTAACTGGTGTCTTATATTTTAGCCATACAACATGCTTGAGAATTGTCATGGCTACTTTTTAAGCACATGAGTATATTGTGGGAGAGAAAGCAAGCTCTTTGTGGGGAGTGTTGGTAATGTTGCTTTTATTATATATGGCAGTTTGCCAGTAGCTTAACTTTAAAACTAGTGCTGGCTGTAGTTTTCATTTGTTAAAAGGCTTTTGCATTCCCCCCCTTTTGATTTTTGTGTAAATTGGCTTATTAAAAAAAAATCCATTACTTTTAATAAATTCCCATAAAAGATTTAAACAACTTCTTTTTGTCTGAAGAGAAATCTCTCTTTCTGTCATACATAATTGTGAGCAAAACTGGTCACAAAGAAAAATTTGCTTGAGATTTCTATGATTGCTTATACCAAACATTTTAGAATTTATTAGATTTGAATGTAATGATATCATGAAATGACAGGGATTTTTGTCTTCACATAAAGTGCCTTATTTAATGCTAGAGTATAACATATTTTGAGATTTACAGTATTCATTTTTTTGACTCTGTTAAACTTGAGTACCTCACACCTGAAGTTGGTAAAATTGTGGTTAAAATGACATGTTAAATTACAAGCATCACATTTACAAACAGTTTAATATTGTTTGTAAACAGAAGAGTGCAGAATGCAATTGTATGATTGCTGGGTCTCTGTTTAGCCCATACCTTGTGGAACTCAAACCACAGTGACTTGATGTGAGCTGCTCGCAGGGGAGGCACAGAAGGGGTATTTCATTTTCCGCTCACTGTTGCTGTTCTGAGCAGTCATTACTTGTGTTAGAGAAGCAACTATCAGTTCACACATAGTCCTGCACTGTTGATTATTGTGAAAAGATGGTCTCTGTTCCTTAGAACGTATGATTTAAGGATGAAGTAAGAGACAGAGGGTGGATAATGGGAAACAAAAAGGAACAGAGGGAGACAGGCTGTTATTTATGATTGCAATGACAAGTGGAGGCCACAGAACCACAGTTTTGTAAACACTGTGAATCAAATCTCAGAGAACTTTGGAATTTGATTGTTGTTTTGGCTGGAAACATTTCTGTAGCCTTAAGTTATTAAATCATTCCCTTCCTCCTCTGACAGTTCCAGACAAGTAGGAAACATGGGCAGTTATCTCAGCATTTTAGCTGGGGAGCTAAAGAAAGTAAAAGAAGTTGAGAGAAGCTCCTAAAAACTTACTACAGACAGGAGACAACTACTGTGTTTATAAAGAAAATTTCAAGCAAAACAAACTTGCTTCACCTGTGCATTCAGGCAAACTCAGGGTGACCACTTTCTCCACTTGAACCTGATTAAATGATTTGTGTTGATAAGCTTCCTGTAGGTGGAGAGATTTATGCTCTAAACTGGCTATAGTTTCTGCCCTCCTTTAGACCCCTAGTGGATTTTGCTTAGTCAAAATTGACAGCACTGTTGTGGTTCAGAGCTATATTTAAGCAAACAGCAAAGTTCTGTGGAACACCCTCTAGAAGGATTGTGGTGACCAGTGGTGGTGGTGGGAGCAGGAATGACGGGTATTTCATGGCAATACAGCATAGTAAGATTGCTGTGGGCTGCAGGTTTTCTAGCCTGCTCTGGGTGCAAGGCTCACTTGCTCACACCTAAAACAGGGTGCAAAAGGAAGCAGGGGAGTGGGGAGCAGAGGAGAAGTCACAGAGAATAGTAAGGAAGAAAATAAAGTTGGTTCACCTGTACATTTATGTAAGATAAGGGAAGGATGGTCAAGGGTGAGGAACAGTGCTGCCTAACTCAAAAGCAAAGTTGCAAAATAGATAGATCCTGTTGTCAGTAAACACTTGACCCATGGTCTGGGGACAGACCTCTGTGAACTTCAAAATTTTGGAATGTGTCATCGTCTCCTGTGACAGTGGTTCAGAAGCATCTGACAGGTCTTTGCTTGCTCTGCCTCTGCTGTGTCAACAGAAACAGAATATGACCTAGAACAAGCCCTTTTCTTATCTGCCAACATAAAGTATTTTTATCTTTTAAAAAGTATGCAGTTTTATTGCTTTCTTGTTAGAATATGATTCTAGAGAAAGAATTTGAAGAGATTTTTTAGCATGGGTATTTATATTTTATAACAGCAGTCTTTTCAAATAGGCATTTAAAGCAGGTTTTTAAAAGTAATTTTTGAGGAAAGGAGAAAGAGCTGTTACTATGGGATATTGTAATGATAACCCTTCCTCATTAGCTGACAGGTGCTGATTTATCTTTTTCTGGTGATTGTAGGTTATGTAACACTGATTGTATTTTGGGACAGAGCTGGATTTCTGGATTTATCCAGTATGGTCTCAGGAAAGTGCTTTCTTGCTGGGTTTGCTCTTTAATTCTGATTTGATGAAAAAGCAGAAGTTGCTAAAGAGCTGTAATGGTTTGGTAACTATGTAAGAAACTGGTTTATCAAAAGAGTGAAATTTTTCTGGTATAAAACTTGTCATAGAAATAGGTCATAGAAATTACCCTCTGAAGTTAAAGATTGCTCAGCGTATTTTTCAAAATTATGAATATATTAATATTGTGAATATATTAATATTTTCAAAATTGAGAAAGCCCTGTCTTATATTTCACAATAATTTTGTTTTAAACTATACATTAGTGACAACTTTTTGTAAATTATATATATGTCCATATTAGAAATCACACATTCAAAGTTACTCAAATAAAATGGTTTGTACCTTGCATCAGTGTGCCATTTTGGTTAACCTTTTTGTTCAGATTTAAGGGGGTTTGTAATTATTTTTTCCTCCCAATTCTGCCTAATCCTCACAGGTTGGAATAAGATTTATTTAAACTAAAAGTTTCAAAGCTTTTCTCATTAAGTAGGCCAATTCCCACTGGTCCTATTAAAATGAAACAACACTGAAAACCAACAAAAAGTCTGTCTATAAATCTACAGCCTTGAGAAATGTGTGTGGGGGAGAGAGAGAGAGAGAGAGGGAGAGCGGAAGGATAGAGGAAATTACCATATGTGTACTCTTAATCTGATGCAATTTCAGATAAATTAATTTAAACTGCATGATAGCTTTGCTTTGTAGCAGATCAAAGAAACTTAGAAGGAGCCTGAAAGCCAGAACTGTAGCTCACTAAAGATTGCTTAATTTGCAGAATAATCTGGATTTTTATTAGTCCAGGACCCAAAAAGCCAGTTCTGCTAACACTCTATCCTAAAGACCTACTCCCTCGAATTCAGGCTGTGTGCTGTGAGCTCCCCAGGTCGAGACTACTTGATGCGTTGATCCTTTCTGGTTCTGGTGCAGTGCTGAAACAAAAAGTCACTGAAAAAGAGACTCCAAGCCATCAGTCGTGAAGGATGCTTACTCAGAAAAGCCAGATGGGCTGCCAGTCTGACTCCAGTCCAAAACTTGAAGTGGATTGAAAATCCCACCGACTGCAATGCACTTGCATTGCAAGGGTCATGCTATGAGCCAAAGTTGTGATGCGTGATGCATTAGTGTTTCCTTTAGGCTCCTTTTGGTTTGTACTTTTGGGGGTTTTTGTTGTGGCTTTTTGTTTGTGTTTGTATTTTTTAATATACTCTCAAATAACTCTTTGGCTTTGCTGCACAGTGTATCCTATTTCAAGGTGACCTTTGGTTTTTGGGTGCTTGGGAGTGGTGTTCCTGACATGAATCACGCTTGTGCTCTGAGCTGTACTTACATGCCAAAACGCCTTTCTCTCTTTAGCATTTACAGAGAAGTTTGTGTGTGTATTTTTACATTAAACCTTTAACACACTGTCATGGGCAACTCTGTCCCTTTCCAGCATGGGATGTGCCCAGTAGATGGCACCTGGAACCCGTGCACTGTCAACTGCTCGCCCCAAATTCCAGTGCATCTCAATTTGTTATGCTGATTTTTAGTTAACACACCCCCTATGTTTCCATTAATACTGGCCAAATGAGGTTACTTTAATGTCGATTGATAAAATGTATAATCATTTTGGAAATATTTGGAGTCGTAGACCTGCCAACTGCTTTTTGTCTTTTTTACTTTTCCCCCTGCCCCGGATCTCGAAGTAATCAATACAAGAATCTAAAATGCAAATCACGCAAAGTGTCTTGCATTTCACATCTCCTCTCAGCCTCCCTTCCGGCCTCTCCCTGCATAATTTAACCCATCCTGGAAAACACGGTTATCAGTGCAGCGGTGAGGGAACCATCAGCCAAACTTCCTCTTTCTTGGTACTTTTTAAGGAGAAAAAGTGATGCAAACGCACAGAAAAGCACCGCTGCCACCCCTCGCGGCATTAGCGGAGGAAAGGGCCGGACCCTGGCATAGCCCCAGTCCACCTAGGGACTTTTACTCGCAAAAAAGTGTTTGTGACCCCGGGACGAGGGCGGGAGCCGCGGCCGCCGGCGCGCTGCGGATCGGGCCGGCAGGGGGCGCTGCTGCTCCGCGGGACCTCCTGGCCCGAGGCCTCTGCATCCCCCGCATCCC